>JAAHCF010000231.1:0-49955 GCA_038367545.1 Beauveria asiatica | reverse complement strand
TAATAAAATAAAGAATTAGAAATTAGGTAAATACTTTTTAGTATATAAGGGAAAAAGAAAATAAGTATAATAAAATAATAAATTATAGATTAAGTTATAAAATATATAAAAAAAAAAAAATATAAAAAGATAAATTTCTTATTTAACTAATAAAAATAAAAAAGTCTTAAGAGTATTAAGATAATAATAAGTTTAAAGAAAATAACCTTTAAGGCTAAGATTAGGAGTTTTAGGTAATAAAGGTAGAGTATAAAGAACTTTAAAAGGATATAAGAGAGAAAGAAAAAAGAAAAAAGAAGAATAAAGAATATAATTTATATAAATAATATAATTACTAGCTAATCTAATAAATTAGGTATATAAAACTATTAGTTTATATTAACTAATAGTTTTATTATAATAAATATATATAAAACTATAATATATTTATTATAGCTTAAATAGCTAATATACTTTTTTTCTTATATCTTCTTTTCTTTAATAATTTCTTTTTCTTTTTCTTCTTTTTTTCCTTTTATCTTCTTAATTAACTTATTTAAATAAGTCCCCTTATATCTTTAATTACCTTAGTATCTTTTTACTTAATTATCTCTTAAGTCTTATAATTAAATTTAAGGTCTTTAAAATACTAAATTAGAAGCTTCTTAATATCTATACTCTCTTTAATACTATACTTAATATAATAGACTTTTATTAATATTATTACTTATAATAAATAGTTAATAGTAATTATTATATTAATAAGCTTTAGGTCCCTTATATAAATATTTTATAACTCCTAATATTTTATATAGCTAATAATCTAAGCTATACTTAACTTTATTTTCTTTATTATTAGAGATAAAGGTTATAATATATATAAGACTTTACTTTACCTTAAGCTTACTTTTTACTTAATTATATTAAAAAATTAGGTATTAATAATATAATTCTAAAAGTAATTTTATTTATTTAATTAAGTATTTTAGAAAATAATTACTAAATATACTCTTCTTTTTAAGGTATAAAGTATATATTTTCTTATTAAAACTAGGACCCTCTTAGGCCTTATTCTTAGAATAGTATCTAATTATATTAATAAATAAAAAATACTCTTAATCTAAATATATAGCTATTAAAACCCTTAATTTTACTCTTATTATTTAACTACTTTTATATTAAATATTACTTTAAGGTACTTTTATATTCTATACCCTTTTTAAGACTATATCTTTATTTTAAGTATTCTTAGTAAATCTTATAAAAATTATATTTAATAAACTATTAATTAGTAGTATAACTAATAACTTTATTCTAAATACTAAAAGCCTTTAGAGAGTTAAGAAAATAGTAAATATAGTTTATATAAAGATTAGGTTATTAGTATTTAGCTAATTCCTTTTTAGCTTATTTAATTAAATTAATAATCTACTCTTTAAATTTACTGTTGGTTATTTTTAGAGACTATAAGTAAGCTAAGAATTATTAAGTAGTAATAGAGGTTTCTTCTTAATAGGCTAAGTATAGACTCTTATAAATAGAAAAATAAAAAATAGAATATAAGGAATTAATTATATTATTTATAATTAAGGCTTTTTATTATATATTTCTTTTTAATAATAATAATTAATACTTTTAGTTTTATCTTTTTATTTTACTATTATCTTTTTTCTAAGTTTCTTTATAAAAGCTAAAAACTTATAATTTAGATTATAGTTTTATATTAATTAATATCTTTATCTTATATTATAAGTATATTTATAATAAGTCCTCCCCTCTTAAAACTAGCTTTTTATAGCCTTTCTTATAGTCTTTTATATTATAAATTATAATATTATAATTTATTATTTTATAATTTATTTAGATTAAGAACTTCTTTATTATCCTCTAAAATATACTTACTACTTTTATTATTACTTTTAGAGTTATTCTTTAAGGGATTAGTCTAGTTATTATCTTTTTTATAAAACTATTACTTTACTTTATCCTTCTAAAATATCTTTAACTAATTAATAATATATATTCTAAGTAAATTAATTTTATTTAAGGTTATAAGATAATATACTTTTATCTTATTATTATATTTTATTACTTTATAAGGACTTTATTAATATAATTTTATCTTTATATCTTAAAATAAGTTATTATTCTAAACTATATTATATATTAAGACTAATATATTTATTAGTATTAGGCTCTTTTATAATTAGAATCTATTTTATTAGTTTATTTAGGCTACTAATTACTTTTAAAAGTTAAGGACTTTTTAGTATATAATCTTAATATTTTTATAATATTTTAAGAGAACCCTTATCTTAGCTTTAAATAAAGAGTATTAGTCTTATATATTATCTTAATTTAGTAATCTCTAGGTTAAGACTACTAATTCTATTAGTAAGATTAGGTATTAACTAAATAATAGTTAATAAAGAGATCTTTTATATAATATTTATATTAATATCTAGTCTATAAGTAAAATTATATTTAGTAGGTATTATTAAGTTATTATACTAAGCTTAATTATTTTTATTATAATAAATATTATATTATAATACCTTACTTTTATTATTTTATTTACTTTTAGATTATATTTTAAGATTATTATATACTTATAACTTTAATTATATAATATAGTTAAAAACTCTCCCTTAAACTCTAATCTACTATTAATAATAGCTTTTATAAATATACTATACTTACTTAGTAATTTCTTAATAAATCTAAATATAATAATTAAATTATAGCTTTTAATAAATATTACTTTTATTTAGCTAATAAGATTATACCTATTCTTTATAAAAAACTTATATCCTTAATTATTAAGTATATATTATAAATTAAAGTATATTTTCTTTATAAGTCTTATAAGCTTTATATACTAAGTAGTTTCCTTCTTATATATAATAGCCTACTTCTAATAAGATTTATATACTTAAATAATAGTTTATATATTTTTATTTATTTTTAGCTAAAAGTATTAGGCTTTAATTTATTTATTTATAATTTAAAATCCTTTATATTTAAAAAAATTATAAGCTTTTTTAATTATTATCTTTTTAATTTTTAAGTTATTAACTAATAAGAGTAGCTTAGGCCTCTTTAGAACTTTTTAATATAAGCTTCTTTTATAAAGAAGATACTAATTTATATTATTCTTAAACTTATACCTCTAATTAAGAGGTATTTCTTCTAAATACTAAGTTATTATTAAAAATATTACTATTAATTAACCTTTATTATTATATCCTAATCTAAAGAATAAGGTATTATTATATATAGAATTTAGTATTAAGTTAATAAACTTCTTTAAATCCCCTTTATACTTTACTTTTAGAAGGTTAAATAGTCTTATTAGTTTTTAAGATAATATATTTATTATTAAATTCTTTTTATTAAGTATATATAAAACTATAAAGTTAAATAATTAAATATAATTTAATTACTTTATAATTAGTATTTTTATTATATTATTTACTTTATTATTAATTTATTATTTTAAAACTAATATATTTATTTTTAAGATAAAACTAATATTATAAATATAATTATATAATTATTAGAATATATATAATAATCCTTTAGCTTTATATTTTATTTAATTATATTTTACTTTTATAATAATTTAAATATTACTTTTAAATTATATAGGTATCTTTCTCTCTTTAATTATTTATATTAATATTACCTTTTATTTAAATAATAAAGTATTTACTTAAAAAATAATTACTCTTATATCTTATTTATAACTTAAGGTAATTAGGATTAGGGCTATAATAAGCCTCCTTTTTAGCTCTTTTATTACCTTTTTTTATAATCCTCCTTACTTAAAACCTATATTTTTCCTTAAGAGCTATATTAAGGGTTTAATAATACTTAAATAGTCTTTAATTATAAGTTTATAACTAATAATTATACCTAAAAAGCTATATACCTCCTTAATATTATAATACTTTTTTTACTTTTAAATCTTTAAGACCTTATACTTTATAAGGTTATAATTAAAAGTACTATAAAAGAACCTTATAATTATTACTCTTTTTTAATATTAATAGCTCTTTTTATTAGAAATTATATAATTTATTAATTTAATATTTATTAAGACTTTATTAAGGTTTTAAATATACTTTATTATATAATATCTAATTTTTAAGAGTACCTTTTTATTACTATATATATTATTAAAGCCTTATATAATAATATTATCTAGATAAGAATAGTAGATCTTTAGTATAAGTTCTATTAGTATTTATATTATTATATATATAAACTATATAACTAAGTTAATAGCTTTTTAGGGAAGTATATATATTTTTAATAAACTAATAAAACTAAGGAAAGTTATTAAATCTTAACTTCTAAGAGCTAAAGATACTTAATTATAACTAAAAAAGAAGTTTAATAATAATAAGATTTTATATATTATAAAGTCTTTAATAATCTTTTTATAAATTAAAAGAATATTTATATCTTAAACTAATACTATATTAATATATATTACTAAGTTAATTAGTTATAACCTTCTATTTAGCTTAATAACTAAAAATATTAAATTTTTATAAAAACTATAGCTTTCTTTTAAGATACTTACTTTTAGCTTTATTTTAAGTAACTAAATAAACTTTAGTAAAATCTCTTTTAAAATTAGAATTAATTTTATTTACTAAGACTTATAATTAATAACTTTTAACTCTTATAAAGGTACTATATTAAGATTAAGTTACTTACTTTCTTTAAAGGTTTAGGCTAATATAGTTTCTTTATTATAAAATATTATAAAGAATATCTCTTATTTACTTTTTATTAAATTACTAATTTATTCTTTAATACTTTATAGTCTTTTTTTATATATTTAAGAGTCTTTTTTAATCTTTAAGAATTTACTTATTAAAAAGTTAGTATATTTATAAATAGTTTTTACTTTTTTTTATTTCTTTTTACTTCTTCTCCTTTTACTTTAAATTACCTTTTAATATAAAGTTATTAAATATATTTAATAATTTTACCTTTACTTTTTTCTTTTTATAAAAAATAAAGACTTTAATTTTATTTTTTAGTTATTTTTATAAATTTATAATTATATTTTCTTTTTTTATTATAACTTTTTCTTTTATAATAATTAAATATAAAGTCTTTTAAACTTTTACTTTATTATTTTCTTTTAATTTAAAAATTATATTCTTTTTCTTAAATTCTCCTTTTAATATATCCTCTTTTTATATAAACTCCTAATTAATAATTATAGTTTATATTTATAATAACTATTATTTAGACTTAAGTAATTTACTAATAACTTCTTAAGCTATTAATCTTATTATAAGGGTTATTACTTTAATATTACTAAACTATACTTATAATCTTATACCCTCTTAATCTTTAGAATACTTAAATATAACTTAAGTAGATCTAATAAAGATATTCTTAGAATAAAGTCTATTAATACTAGTCTATTAGTTATATAGATCTTTTATTAAATAAAAGTATTTTTAAGGTATAGTTTTAAGAATATAAATTTAGTTATAATTACTTATTTATTAGAGTAGAATATAAATATAACTTATTAGGGTTTTATAATAACTTTATACTTAATAACTAGTTCTTAGCTTATAATATTCCTTTTTATACTAGAATCTATAAGTACCTTTATAAACTAATACTTAAGGGTATTTACTTTAATATAAATAAAAAGTAAAGATTATTAGGTAGTTATAATATATCTAGTATTATAAATATAGTATATATATATAATTTCTTACTTATCTTCTTAATTAATAGTTTCTTTATTACTTAAGCTAGTAATTAAAGGTCTTACTCTTATAAAGATAATTTCTATACTTACTAGGCCTTTTACTTTATTTATAATTACTAGATACTTCCCTCTTTTTACTAAGGTAGATTATTTATATTTTTACTCTTAAGTAATATACTCTCTAATTAAGACTATACTAATATTTATTATTAATATAATATTATAAAAGGCTTAGTTAATAGTCTTTTACTCTCTAATATATAAGTTAATAATAGCTAGTCCTTTTTTAGCCTTTAAGCTTATAAGTATTATTAGGATTATTTTTATTCTTTAGATCTCTTTTACTATATTTAAAACCTTTTAAGTAAATAAGTATTTAATTTTTAAGTTATATTATATAACTTCTTTAGTTATTATACTTATTTTCTTTAATATAATATTATTTATAACTTATTATTATAGATTATTTATATTAAATTTAACCCTAGTCTTTAAATTTTTATTTATATTAAGAGAAGTACTTATTTCTTATATAACTATAAATCTAAGGTTCTTAGGCTTAGTAAATAAGTTATTCTTCTTTAATAAGTTATTAAATATCTTAAATCTTTTCTTAAAATATAATTTAATATTTATTATATTAGTAATTAAAGGTTCTAGCTAATTAATATTATTAAAATAAATAATATTAGCTTTAAGACTATTAGGCTTAGCCTTAGGTACTAGTACTTTCTAACCCTCTAGTAGGTAAGGCTAAGTAAAGTCTACTTCCTCTTATTCTTAAGGTTTAAGAACTAGTTCTAGCTTAAATACTCTTTATAAGGTTATTACTTATTTTATAAACTTAGATCCTAGTACTTTTAAAGCCTATAATATAGTAAGTTTCTAAATAAACTACTTATTTTAAAATTAATATAATAACTAAGATAAAATAAAATACTTATTCTTTAATCTAAGGGTAAGTATATATATAGTTAAGTTATAAATATAAAAGTATATTAAGGTATTTATATTTATAAGGTTATAAGTATTAAGAAAGTATCTTAATTTAAAGTAATACTAATAAATCTATTCTTTATTAATCCTTATTATATTAATATAAATCTCTTATTCCTTAATATCTTAGTTCTTCTTTATTTTTATACTATTAATCTTAACTAAGACTTTATCCTTATCTTTAAATATCTTATTATTTTACTAAATAAAAGCCTTTTAATTATTATTTTAGTTCTTAAAAATATAGATTATTAGACTCTTTATTTTTTTTAAGAGCTTAAATTACTTAACTAGGTTAATAGTAAGTTTAATATCTTACTTAGAGATAAGCTATATATCTTTAACCTTCTCTAAAGACTTTCTCTTTACTTTTACTAGAACCTTCTAATTAGTAGCTTTTTTATATCTTTTATTTTATATAAATTAGATTTAGTCCTTAATAAAGTAGAAGATTTATTAATATATATCTTTATATATTAGTTTACTAAAATAAGTAATATTAATATTATATTATTCTATTATATTATAATAAATAGTAAATAATATTATTAACTATAAATATCTTAATTATTTATTAGATATAAAAAGCTTCTTATTTAGTAATTTATAAAGGTATTTATACTTAATAAGTTATTTATTAATAATATAATAATTATTAGTAAATAACTATTTATTATATTTTAATAGTCTAATTTAAGGGCTATATTACTTTTTAATATTATTTTTAAAGTAGTACTTTATTAAATACTTTTTAGCCTCTTTTTAATTATATTAGAATATAATTAACTTAACCTCTTTTATTAAGTAAAGTAGAGTTATATTTATTAGTTTATTAAGTTAGTATATATTTAAGATTTCCTTTATATTTATTTATTTATTAAACTTCTTTAAAAACTTTATAATATTATCTTTACTAAATTTCTTTTTAAAAATAGTCTTTAGTTAAAATTAAGTATAAATTAAGGTTATTAAGAAATTTTTATTATTAGCTAATTTAAAGAAGTTAAAGTTAAGATTAGTAAAGTCCTTATCCTTAACCTTTTTTATTATTTCTCTTATTATAATATACTCTCTTACCTTCTTTCTTTTTATTAAAGTCCTCCTTTTTCCTCCTTTCTCCTAACTATTAATTACTATATCCTTAAAACCTTAGTCTTTAATTATATTAGTTAAATTATTATTAAAAGTAGTTAAGTCTTTTATTATAATAAAAGACTCTTTTTTATAATTCTTTAATACTTTTATATTATTAAATAGTATAAATAATATTATAATTAAGAGTTTTAAAGTATAAAATAGTTAAAATAGTATAAAATAAAAATAATATCTCTTTAAAAGATTAAATAGCTTTTAATTAGTTTATTATTTACTAAAGAAAAGAAGGGATTTATTTATTATAAATATTATAATATCTTTTTTTCTTTTATATTAGTTACTAAGTTTATAATCTTTTTATTTTTAATTATTTCTATTAGTCTTTACCTTAATCCTTATCTTTATTTATTCTTAATATTCTTCTCTAATTAGGGTATTTTTATAGGCTATTTACCTAATATTTTAATACTATAAGGTAATATAGTTATTATTTAGATTAAAAATATTTAAATATTTTAGAAGAGTTTTTTAAAAAGTCTAGGCTAAGAATAGTTTATTTCTTAAATAGTATAATAACCTAAGATACTTTATATTTAGTTTTTAGAGTTTAAGCCCTTTTTAACTTACTAATCTTATATTATAATTATTACTAAAGGAGAAAATAGCTATAATATATAACGTATTTACTACTACCTATAAGACTATTAGGCTAGTTTATAATACTAATAGAAGTATAGTCCCTTTAAGGGTATAGTATATATATAAAGTATTTATTAACTCTTAATTAGGAGGTTTATAAAGTTAAAAAAGTATAATATTAAATAAAGGCTTAAATAATTAGTAGTATTACTACTTACTAAGTTATTAAAGGTTTTATATTAAGTAAAGATATTATTAGAGACTAAGGTAAACTATATAAGGCTTTTAATTATAAGGTAAATAATAGAAATTAAATATAAAAAAGGTAAAAAAGTTATTTTTAAAAACTATAAAAAGATATTATTCTTTTATATTATTTTTTATAGGTAAACCCTAAAGGTAGTTAAATCTAACTAATATAATCCTCCTTATATAGTAAGAAAAATAGATAGCTATAGAATAGTAATAAGACCTATATAAAAAACTCCTTTATCCTTTTTAACTTAAAATAAATATATAAATACTTAATAATAAAAATAAAATAAAACCTTTCTTTTTAAATCTATACTTTAATTAATCTACTCCTCTATAGCCTCTAATAGTGTCTTTAGGTTAATCCTCCTTTATATCTATACTTAGATCCTCCTTTTCCTTTATAGCCTCTTCCTTAGTAACTTAGCCCTTAATAGTAGTTATCTTAATAGTAGTTAGTATAGTAATAATAGCCTTCTTAATAATAGCTTATAACTCTTTAGCTTTCTTAAGCTTCTTAGTATACTTAATTAACTATTCCTTAGTAATCTATAAGGCCTTCTCTTTATTAATAGCTTTAAAGTTAGCTTAAGCTTTTAGTTATAATATATAAGTCTTAGTTAAGGTTAGGTATATAGTTTAATATATAGTAATAGTCTTATAAACTTAGGTCTATATATTAATAGTAATTAGTTTATTTAGGATAAAGGGGATTAGAGATCCCTTTAAAGTAGTTATATATAAAGCCTTTATTAGTTATACTTATACTATATCTCCTTCTAATAGCTAGATAGTTCTAATAAGTATAGTCCTTAATAAGCCTATCTTCTTTTTACTTAGCTAAAGTACTAGAATATATCTAGTATAAGGTAAAGTCTATTTCCCCTAGTTCTAAAGCTAGTATATATACTAGGGGTATAATAAAGAGTTATTAATACTAAGGCTTAGGTTAGATATATTATTAGCTAGCTTTAGGTTATTTATATATATAAACTATTTATAAATTAACTTATCCTAATCTTTAATAATACTTAAAGCTTAATTATCTTTATTAATATCTTAGCCTATAATTATAATATTTTTAATTACCTCCTTAAGCTTCTTTAAGATTAGTAACCCTTATATAATTTAAGTATTTCTTAGCTTATAAATAGCCTAATCTTTTATAGTAAAGGCTTATTAAGAGGTTATAGAATATTAGGAGACTTAAGATATTATTAATAAAATAAACTCTTAAGTAGTTAAGAAAAGCTATTAATAAGTATTTAATATCTTAATAATTATAGACTCTTTACTTAGTAATTACTTTAGCTTTTAATCTAAAGGTCCTATTTTCCCTAATTAGGCTAAGGGGCTCTTAAGGGTATTAGGGTTTAAAAGGTTTACTAGCTTAAAACCCTATTTACTTTAGCTAGTACTTTATATTATTACTAAACCTTATATAAGATCTAGTCTTTATATTTAGTTATTAAAGCTTCTTAATTTATACTTTAAAGGTATAGACCTTCTCTTCTATAATTAGTTCTAACTTAAGAGACCTTTTATATTACTAAGTCTCTCCTTTAGAGGTATCTAAGGGTTAAGGAATTATATATATTTACTTATACTTATAATATTATAAAATAAAATATTCTTTATTCCCTTAAGGTAAGTAAATATAAACTCTTAAAAGCCTCTAATAAACCTTAAATTTAATAAAAGATAATACTATTCTTCTTAATTATTTATAAAAAATATACTAATCTAATCCCCTAAGAGTTTTTTACCTATCTTATATAAAGCTAGACTACTAAATATAGACTATTTAGTTAGCTTTAACTTATAAAGCTTATCTAGGCTATTACTAATAAGTCTAAGCTAGTAGGTTTATAAGAGTAGCTTTTTAATTCTTAGCTTATTAGTTAATATATAATATAGAATATTTACCTAGAAATTTTTATTTAAGACTTAGGTTAAGTATAGTCTATCTTAGTCTATCTATTATAGCTTAGAGAGGTCTAGATTATAAGGCCTTTATATAATAGTTAGCTTAAGGCTATTTATAGGTAGGCTAATTAGCTTATTTAATTACTTCTTCCCTTATATCTTACTTATTAGCTTTAATAAGGTATTACTAGTATAGTCTTATAGTAGTAGTATAATATTATAAATTCCTAAATAGCTATAAAACTACTTATTCCCCTAATTACTAATATTAAGAGTAAATATAAGGAAACTATAAGGGAGTTATATATTAGTAAGTTATTAATAAAATATTAAGGCTATTACTTTTACCCTTATATATCTTTTATTTAGAATAAAGTTAAAGATCTATAGAACTCTTAATTTCTTATTAAATACTATAATAACCTAGTACCTTCTTTTATAAAGGCTCTAGTAAGTTATAAAGTTAGCTAGGCTAATTTAGAACTTATAGCCTAATAGACTTTATTTATAGTATTAGCTATTCTTAATTAAGCCTCTAAAGAGTAATACTCCTTCTATAAACTTCTAATTAAGTTCTATTTTATTCTTAAGTATATTAAGCTTATATATAAATAGTTAAGGATAGCCTCTAATTAGAAATTTAGTAAAGATAATTATAATAATTTCTTCTAGTCCTTAAATAATAATTTTAAATATAACTAGAAGTAAAGTATCTTTAACTTATTTATATTTTAAGAGTATACTATAAAGCCTAAAGTATAATATAAAATACTCTTCTTAAGATCCCTCTCTAATTATAAAGTAGTTTAGTATATAGTAAAAGCTTTTCTTAATATCTTAAAAAAGAAGATCTTCTTAATTAGGGGGTAAGATAGGTTCTTTTTTTAGCTAAGTAGTTTTTAAATAAAAGATTAGTAAATAGTATAAGTAGGATTTAATAATAAGTAAGTTAACTTACTCCTTTTCTTTAGGAAAGTAATATAGGTAATAGTTACCTTTTCCTTTAACCTTAAAGTAAAATATTATAGTTATTTTTAATAGAAAATAGAAATAAAAAAAAATAATAATAAGGATATTTATATAATAAAATAAAGAATTAGAAATTAGATAAGTACTTCTTAATATATAAGGGAAAAAGAAAATAAGTATAATAAAGTAATAAGCTATAAATTAGGCTATAAAATATAAAGAAAAAATAAAATAAAGTATAAAGAGATAAATTTCTTACTTAACTAATAAAAATAGAAAGGTCTTAAGGGTATTAAGGTTTAAAGAAAATAACCTTTAAGGCTAAGATTAAGAGTTTTAAGTAGTAGAGGTAGAGTATAAAGAGCTTTAAAAGGATATAAGAGAGAAAGAAGAGGGAAGAGGGAGGGATAAAGAATATAGTTTATATAAATAATATAATTATTAACTAATCTAGTAAATTAGGTATATAAGGCTACTAGTTTATACTAGTTAATAGTTTTATTATAATAAATATATATAAAACTATAATATATTTATTATAGTTTAAATAACTAATATACTCCTTCTCTTATATCTTTTCTTTTTTAATAATTTCCTCCTCTTCCTCTTCTTTTCTTCCTTTTATCCTCCTAATTAACTTACCTAAGTAGGTCTTCTTATATCTTTAATTACCTTAATATCTCCTTACTTAATTATCTCCTAGGTCCTATAATTAAATTTAAGGCTCTTAAAATACTAAATTAAAAGCTTCTTAATATCTATACTCTCTTTAATATTATACTTAATATAATAGACTTCTATTAATATTATTACTTATAATAAATAGCTAATAGTAATTACTATATTAATAAGCTTTAGGTCCCTTATATAAGTACTTTATAACTCCTAATCTCCTATATAGCTAATAATTTAGACTATATTTAACTTTATTCTCTTTATTATTAGAGGTAAAGGTTATAATATATATAAGACTTTACTTTACCTTAAGCTTACTTTTTACTTAGCTATATTAAAAGACTAGGTATTAATAATATAGTTTTAGAAGTAATTTTATTCTTCTAATTAAATATTTTAGAAGATAATTACTAAATATACTTTTTTTTTAAAGTATAAAGTATATATCTTCTTACTAAAACTAGGACCCTCTTAGGCCTTATCCTTAGAATAGTGTCTAATTATATTAATAAATAAAAGGCACTCCTAATCTAGATATATAGCTATTAAAACCCTTAATTTTACCTTTATTACTTAACTACCTTTATATTAAATATTACCTTAAGGTACTTTTATATTCTATACCCTTTTTAGGACTATATCTCTATTTTAAGTATTCTTAGTAGATCTTATAAAAACTATATTTAATAAACTATTAGTTATTAGTATAACTAATAGCTTTATCTTAAATACTAAAAGCCTTTAAAGGGTTAAGAAGATAGTAAATATAGCTTATATAGAGATTAGGTTATTAGTATTTAGCTAATTCCTTTCTAATCTACTTAGTTAGACTAATAATCTACTCTTTAAATTTACTACTAGTTATTCTTAGAGACTATAGGTAGGCTAAGAATTATTAAGTAGTAATAAAAGCTTCCTCTTAATAGACTAAGTATAGACTCTTATAAATAGAAAAATAAAAAATAAAATATAAGGAATTAGTTATATTATTTATAATTAAGGTTTTTTATTATATACTTTTTTTTAATAATAATAATTAATATTTTTAGTTTTTTTTTTTTATTTTACTACTATCCTCCTTATAAGTTTCTTTATAAAAGCTAAAAACTTATAGTTTAGATTATAGTTTTATATTAATTAGTATTTTTATTTTATATTATAAGTATATTTATAATAAGTCCTCTTCTCTTAAAGCTAGCTTCTTATAGCCTTTCTTATAGTCTTTTATATTATAAATTATAATATTATAATTTATTATTTTATAATTTATCTAGATTAAGAGCTCCCTTATTATCCTCTAGGATATACTTACTACTCTTATTATTACTTTTAGAGTTATCCTTTAAGGGATTAGTTTAGTTATTATCCTCCTTATAAAACTACTACCTTACTTTATCCTTCTAAAATACCTTTAGCTAATTAGTAGTATATATTTTAAGTAAGTTAATTTTATCTAGGGTTATAAGATAATATACTTTTATCTTATTATTATATTTTATTACCTTATAAGGACTTTATTAATATAATTTTACCTTTATATTTTAAGATAAGTTATTATTCTAGACTATATTATATATTAAGACTAGTATACCTACTAGTATTAGGCTTTTTTATAGTTAAAATCTATTTTATTAGTTTATCTAGGCTACTAATTACTTTTAGAAGTTAAGGACTTTTTAGTATATAGTCTTAATATCTTTATAGTACTTTAAGAGGACCCTTACCTTAGCTTTAAATAAAAAGTATTAGTTTTATATATTATCCTAACTTATTAACCTTTAAGTTAAAACTACTAATTCTATTAGTAAGATTAGGTACTAACTAAATAATAGCTAATAAAAGGATTTTTTATATAATACTTATACTAATATCTAGTCTATAAGTAGAACTATATCTAGTAAGTATTACTAGGCTATTATACTAAGCCTAATTTATTTTTATTATAGTAGATATTATACTATAATACCTTATTTTTATTATTTTATTTACTTTTAGATTATATTTTAAGATTATTATATATTTATAACCTTAGTTATATAGTATAGTTAAAAACTCTCCCTTAAACTCTAATCTACTATTAATAATAGCTTTTATAAATATACTATACTTACTTAGTAATTTCTTAATAAATCTAGATATAATAGCTAAATTATAGCTTTTAATAAGTATTACTTTTACCTAGCTAATAAGATTATACCTAGCCTTTATAAGAAACTTATATCCCTAATTATTAGGTATATATTATAAATTAAAGTATATTTTCTTTATAGGTCTTATAAGCTCTATATACTAAGTAATCTCCCTCTTATATATAGTAGCTTATTTCTAATAAGATTTATATATTTAAATAATAGTTTATATATCCTTATCTATTTTTAACTAAAAGTATTAGGCTTTAATCTATTTACTTATAATTTATGATCCTCTATATTTAAAAGAACTATAGGCCTCTTTAATTATTATCTTTTTAGTATCTAAGTTATTAACTAGTAGAGTAGCTTAGGCCTCCTTAGAACTTTTTAATATAAACTTCTTTTATAAAGAAAATACTAATTTATATTATTCTTAAACTTATACCTCTAATTAAGAGGTATCTTTTCTAAATACTAAGCTATTATTAAAAATATTATTATTAATTAACTTTTATTACTATATTCTAATCTAAAGAGTAAGGTATTATTATATATAGAATTTAGTACTAGGTTAATAAACTTCTTTAAATCCCCTTTATACTTTACTTTTAGAAGGTTAAATAGTTTTACTAGTTTTTAAGATAATATATTTACTACTAAATTCTTTTTACTAAATATATATAAAACTATAAAGTTAAATAGTTAAATATAACTTAACTATTTTATAATTAATATTCTTATAATATTATTTATTTTACTATTAATTTATTATTTTAAAATTAATATATCTATTTTTAAAATAAAACTAATATTATAAATATAACTATATAACTATTAAAATATATATAATAATCCTCTAACTTTATACTTTATTTAATTATATTTTACTTTTATAATAGTTTAAATATTACTCTTAAACTATATAAGTATTCTCTTTCCCTTAATTATTTATATTAATATTACCCCTTATTTAAATAATAAAGTATTTACTTAGAGGATAATTACTTTTATACCTTATTTATAGCTTAAGGTAATTAGGATTAGGGCTATAATAAGCCTTCTCTTTAACTCTTCTATTACTTTTACTTATAATCCTCTTTACTTAAAACCTATATCTTTCCTTAGGAGCTATATTAAGGGTTTAGTAATACCTAAATAGCCCTTAATTATAGGTTTATAATTAGCTATTATACCTAAAAAGCTATATATTTCTTTAATATTATAATACTTTTTTTACTTTTAAATCTTTAAGACCTTATACTTTATAAGGCTATAACTAAAAGTACTATAAAAGAACCTTATAATTATTACTTTCTTTTAATACTAATAGCTCTTTTTATTAGAAATTATATAGTTTACTAATTTAATATTTATTAAGACTTTATTAAGGTTTTAAATATACTTTATTATATAATATCTAATTTTTAAAAGTACCTCTTTATTATTATATATACTATTAGAGCCTTATATAATAATATCATCTAAGTAAAAATAGTAGATCTTTAGTATAAGTTCTATTAGTATTTATATTATTATATATATAAACTATATAACTAAGTTAGTAGCTCCTTAAAGAAGTATATATATTCTTAATAGGCTAATAAGGCTAGGGAAAGTTATTAAATCCTAACTTCTAAGGGCTAAAGGCACCTAATTATAGTTAGAAAAGAAGTCTAGTAATAATAAAATCTTATATATTATAAAGTCTTTAGTAATCTCTTTATAAATTAGAGGAATATTTATATCTTAGACTAATATTATATTAATATATATTATTAAGTTAATTAATTATAATCCTTTATTTAGCTTAATAACTAGAAATATTAGGTTTTTATAAAGGCTATAGCTTTCTTTTAAGATACTAGTTTTTAGCCTTATCTTAAGTAACTAAATAAACTTTAGTAAAATTCCTTTTAAGATTAGGATTAATTTTACTTACTAGGGCTTATAATTAATAATTTTTAGCTCTTATAAAGGTATTATATTAGGATTAAGTTACCTACTCTCTTTAAAGGTCTAGGCTAATATAGTTTCTTTATTATAAAGTATTATAAAGAATATCTCTTATTTATTTTCTATTAAATTACTAATTTATTCTTTAATACTTTATAGCTTTTTCTTATATATTTAGGAGCCTTTTTTAATCTTTAAGAATTTACTTATTAAAAAGTTAGTATATTTTTAAATAGCTTTTACTTCCCTCTTTACTTCTTTTTACTTCTTCTCCCTTTACTTTAGATTACCTTCTAGTATAAAGCTATTAGATATATTTAGTAGTTTTACCTTTACCCCTTTCTTCTTATAAAGAGTAAAGACTTTAATCTTATTTTCTAGTTACTTTTATAAATTTATAATTATATTTTCTTTTTTTATTATAACTTCTTTTTTTATAATAATCTAATATAAAATCTTCTTAACTTCTACCTTATTATCCTCTTCTAATCTAAAAATTATATCCTCTTCCTTAAATTCTCTTTTTAATATATTCTCTTTTTATATAAGCTCTTAATTAATAACTATAGTCTATATTTATAATAGCTATTATCTAGACTTAAATAATTTACTAATAGCTTCTTAGATTATTAGTCTTATTATAGGGGTTATTACTTTAGTATTATTAAACTATACTTATAACTTTATACTTTCTTAATTCTTAAAATACTTAAATATAACTTAAGTAGATCTAATAAAAGGTATTTTTAAGATAAAGTCTATTAATACTAGTCTATTAGTTATATAAATCCTTTATTAAATAAAGATATTTCTAAGGTATAGTTTTAAGAGTATAGATCTAGTTATAATTACTTATTTATTAGAATAAGATATAAATATAACTTATTAAGGTTTTATAATAACCTTATACTTAGTAACTAGTTTTTAGCTTATAATATTTCCTTTTATACTAGAATCTATAAGTACCTTTATTAGCTAATACTTAAGGATATTTACTTTAATATAAATAAAAGGTAAGGATTATTAGGGAGTTATAATATATTTAGTATTAAAAATATAGTATATATATATAGTTTCTTACTTATCCTCTTAATTAATAGTTCCTTTATTACTTAAGCTAGTAATTAGAGGTCTTACTCTTATAGAGATAATTTCTATACTTACTAGGCCTCTTACTTTATCTATAATTACTAGATACTCCCCCCTTTTTACTAGGGTAGACTACTTATATTCTTACTCTTAAGTAATATACTCTCTAATTAGGACTATATTAATATTTATTATTAATATAGTATTATAGAAGATATAGTTAATAGCCTCCTACTCTCTAATATATAGGTTAGTAGTAGTTAGTCTTTTCCTAGCCTTTAAGCTTATAAGTACTATTAAAATTACTTTTATTTTCTAAATCCCTTTTATTATATTTAAAACCCTTTAAGTAAATAAGTATCTAATTTTTAGGTTATATTATATAACTTTTTTAGCTATTATACTTATCTTTTTTAATATAATATTATTTATAACTTATTATTATAGATTATTAGTATTAAATTTAACCCTAGTCTTTAAATTTTTATCTATACTAGGAGAAGAGCTTATTTCTTATATAGCTATAGATCTAAGGTTCTAAGGCTTAGTAAGTAGGTTATCCTTCTTTAATAGGTTATTAGACGCCTTAGATCTTTTCTTAGAATATAGTTTAATATTTATTATATTAGTAATTAAGGGTTCTAGCTAGTTAATATTATTAAGATAAATAATATTAGCTCTAAAACTACTAGGCTTAGTCTTAGGTACTAGTATTTTCTAACTCTCTAGTAGGTATTATTAGGTAAAGTCTACTTCCTCCTATTCTTAAGGTCTAGGGACTAGTTCTAGCTTAGACCCTCTATATAAGGTTATTATTTATTTTATAAACTTAAATCCTAGTACTTTTAAGGCCTATAAAATAGTAAGCTTCTAAATAGCTTATTTACCTTAGAATTAGTATAATAACTAAGGTAGAATAGGGTACTTATTCTTTAATCTAAAGGAGAGTATATATATAGTTAAGTTATAAAAGTAAAAGTATATTAAGGTATTTATATTTATAAGGTTATAGGTATTAAGAAAGTATCTTTACCTAAAATAGTACTAATAGACTTACTCTTTATTAGTCTTTATTATATTAATATAAACCTCTTATTTCTTAGTATCCTAGTCCTTATTTATCTTTATACTATTAATTATTACTAGAGTCTTATCTTTATCCTTAAGTATCTAATTATTTTATTAGATAAGAGTCTTTTAGTTATTATTCTAGTTCTTAAAGATATAGATTATTAGATCTTCTATCCTTTTTAAGAGCTTATATTATTTAACTAAGTTAATAGTAAGCTTAATATTTTATCTAAAGATAAGCTATATATCTTTAACCTTCTCTAAAGGCTCTCCCTTTACCTTTACTAGAATCTTCTAATTAGTAGCTTTTTTATATCTTTTATCTTATATAAATTAGATTTAGTCCCTAATAAAGTAAAAGATTTACTAGTATATATTCTTATATATTAGTTTACTAAAATAAGTAATATTAATATTATATTATTCTATTATACTATAATAAATAGTAAATAGTATTACTAACTATAAGTATCCTAACTACTTACTAAATATAAGAAGCCTTTTATCTAATAATCTATAAAGGTACTTATACTTAATAAGCTATTTACTAATAATATAATAATTATTAGTAAATAGCTATTTATTATATTTTAATAGTCTAATCTAAGGGCTATACTATTCTTTAGTATTATACTTAAAGTAGTACTTTACTAGATACTTCTTAGCCTCCTTTTAATTATATTAGAATATAATTAACTTAACCTCTTCTATTAAGTAAAGTAAAATAATATTTATTAGCTTATTAAGTTAGTATATATTTAAAATCCCCTTTATATTTATTTATTTATTAAACTTCCTTAAGAACTTTATAATATTATCTTTATTAAATTTCTCTTTAAAGATAGTCTTTAGTTAAAGTTAGGTATAGATTAGGGTTATTAAAAGATCTTTATTATTAGCTAATTTAAGGAAGTTAGAGTTAAGATTAGTAAAGTCCTTATCCTTAACCTTTTTTATTACTCCTCCTCCTATAATATACTCTTTTACCTTCTTTTCTTTTACTAAAGTCCTCCTCTTCCCTCCTTTCTTTTAATTATTAATTCTTATATCCTTAAGACCTTAGTCTTTAGTTATATTAGTTAAGTTATTACTAAAAGTAGTTAAGTCTCTTATTATAATAAAAGACTCTTTTTTATAACTCTTTAGTATTTTTATATTATTAGATAGTATAAATAATATTATAATTAAGAGTTTTAAAGTATAGAATAGTTAAAATAATATAAAATAAGGGTAATATCTCTTTAAAAGATTAAATAGTTTTTACTTAGTTTACTATTTACTAGAGAAGGGAGGGGGTTTATTTATTATAAATATTATAATATCTCCTTTTTTTTTATATTAGTTACTAGGTCTATAATCTTTTTACCTTTAATTATTTCTATTAGGCTTTACCTTAATCCTTATCTTTATTTATTCTTAGTATTATTCTTTAATTAGGGTATTTTTATAGGCTATCTACTTAGTATCTTAATACTATAAGATAAGGTAGTTATTATTTAGATTAGGAATATTTAAATACCTTAGAAGAGTTTTTTAGGGAGCCTAGGCTAAGAGTAGTTTATTTCCTAAATAGTATAATAACCTAAGATACTTTATATTTAGCTTTTTAAAGCCTAAGCCCTTTTTAGCCTACTAATCTTATATTCCTTAGTTCTTTTATCCTTCTTTAGTTAAAAACGCCTTAATCTTTATCCTAATTCCTTACTTACTTAACCTATACCTTATTTCCCTAAATAAGAACTCTATTTATAAGCTATTTACCTAGTACTCTTATATTATAAGATAATTTAATTATAATCCTAATTATAGTACTTTAACTATATTAATAGTATTTTACTTAACTAGATTAAGAGTAAGTCTTTTATAGTTAATATTATAATTATATAATCCTTTACTTTCTTTTATAATAAGCTAAACTCCTTTTTATAAGTACTAATCTTATAATTACTAGTCTTAGTATTTTTTTAATAAGAGACTACTTTAATCCTTATTTATCCTTATAATATTCTATTTATAGTTCTTCTCTTAATCTTAAATATAGTTATAAGTTATTTACTTACTATTTCTTTATCTATATCCTAGTTTAGTAATAAAACCTTCTTATAATTATAAAGCCTAATAGCTATTATAACTTAAGATAAATTATCTTTAAATCCTTATATATTATTAAACTTATTAACTCCCTTAATAGCTTTTCTTCTAAGCTTTTATTATAATAGCTTTTTAATACTTTTAACTAATAATTAGAGATATTTTAACTATTAATTAAGGTTTCTCCTTACTATAACCTCTATTATAATTATTACTAAGAGAGAAAATAGCTAAAATATATAAAGTATCTATTATTACTTATAAGACTATTAGGCTAGTTTATAATACTAATAGAAGTATAGTCTTTTTAAGGGTATAGTATATATATAAAATATTTATTAACTCTTAATTAAGAGGTTTATAAAGTTAAAAAAGTATAATATTAAATAAGGGCTTAAATAATTAGTAGTATTATTACTTACTAAGTTATTAAAGGTTTTATATTAGGTAAAGATATTATTAGAGACTAAGATAAACTATATAAGGCTCTTAATTATAAGGTAAATAATAGAAATTAGATATAAAAAAGGTAAAAAAGTTATTTTTAAAAACTATAGAAGGATATTATTCTTTTATACTATTCCTTATAGGTAAACCCTAGAGGTAGTCGAATCTAACTAATATAATATTCTTTAGTTCTTTTATTCTTCTTTAGTTAAGAATACTTTAATCTTTATCCTAGTTCCTTACTTACTTAACCTATACTTTATTTCTTTAAGTAAAAACTTTATTTATAAGCTATTTACCTAATACTCTTATACTATAAAAAAATTTAACTATATTCCTAATTATAATACTTTAACTATATTAATAGTATTTTACTTAACTAGATTAAGAGTAAGTCCTTTATAATTAATATTATAGTTATATAATCTTTTATTTTCTTTTATAATAAACTAAACTCTTTTTTATAAGTACTAATCTTATAATTACTAGTTTTAGTATTTTCTTAGTAAGAGTTTACTTTAATCTTTATTTATTTTTATAATATTCTATTTATAGTTTTTTTTTAATCTTAAATATAGTCTTAGGTTATTTATTTATTATTTTTTTATTTATATTTTAGTTTAATAATAAAACCTTTTTATAATTATAAAGCTTAATAATTATTATAACTTAAAATAAACTATTTTTAAATCCTTATATATTATTAAGCTTATTAGCTCCCTTAATAACTTTTTTTTAGGCTTTTATTATAATAACTCTTTAATACTCTTAACTAATAATTAAGAGTATCTTAACTATTAACTAAAGTTTCTCTTTACTATAACCTCTATTATAATAATTACTAAGAGAGAAAGTAACTAAAATATATAAAGTATTTACTATTATTTATAAAACTATTAAGCTAGTTTATAATACTAATAAAAATATAATCTCTTTAAGGGTATAATATATATATAAAGTATTTATTAACTTTTAATTAAAAGGTTTATAAAGTTAGAAAAGTATAATATTAAATAAAGGCTTAAATAATTAATAATATTATTATTTACTAAGTTATTAAAGATTTTATATTTAAGTAAAGATATTATTAGAAACTAAAAAAGGCTATATAAGACTTTAGATTATAAGGTATATAATAGAAATTAGATATAAAAAAGGTAAAAAAGTTATTATTAAAAACTATAAAAGAATATTATCTTTTTATACTATTCTTTATAGGTAAACCCTAGAGGTAGTTGAATCTAACTAATATAATAACTTACTTATTAAGCTTTAGAATCTTAGATTTATAGTTATATAAAAAGTAAGCTCTTCTCTTAGTATAAATAAAAACTTAAAAAATAGAATTAAATTTAATATTAGTAATCTATAATAATAAGTTATAAATAATATTATATTAAAAAGAATAAGTATAATAGTTAAAGAAGTTATATAATATAACTTAAAAATTAGATACTTATTTACTTAAAGGGTTTTAAATATAATAAAAGGGATTTAGAGAATAAAAGTAATTTTAGTAGTTCTTATAAGCTTAAAGACTAAGAAGGGATAAGCTACTACTAATCTATATATTAAAGAGTAAAAGGCTTTTAAGTATATCTTTTATAATATTATACTAATAATAAATACTAATATAGTCTTAATTAAAGAGTATATTACTTAAAAATAAGAATATAAATAGTTTATTTTAGTAAAAAAGGGAAAGTATTTAATAATTATAAATAAAGTAAAAGGACTAGTAAGTATAAAAATTATCTTTATAAGTATAAGATCTCTAATTATTAACTTAAGTAATAAAGGGATTATTAATTAGGAGGTTTAATAAGAGAATATATATATATATTATATTTTAAATATTAAATATATTATAGTTATTTAATAATCTTTATTCTTTATTTATATTAAAGTAAATACCCCTAAATACTTACTAATAAAGATATTTATAAATTCTAATATAAAAGGGAATATTATAAGCTAAGAATTAGCTATTAAGTATAAAGTTACTATAAAACCTTAATAAATTATATTTATATTTTACTTTAATAAATAAATAATAATAATTAGATTTATATTCTTATAACTATACCTTAAAAATACTTTTATTTAATAAAGAATTTATATAACTAATAAACTAATATTTATAGACTTTATTTTAAAAATACTTTTTATTAAATCTACTTAAGTTATATTTAAGTATTTTAAAGATTAAAATAGTATAAGGTTATAAGTATAGTTTAGTAATACTAAAATAATAACCCTTATAATAAAGCTAATAGCCTAAGAGGCTATTAGTAAATTACTTAAGTCTAGATAATAGTTATTATAAATAGAAACTATAATTATTAATTAGAAGCTTATATAAAAAGAAAATATATTAAGGGGAGAATTTAAGAAAAAGGATATAATTTTTAAATTAAAAGAGGATAATAAGAGGGAGGTTAAAAAGACCTTATATTAGATTATTAGAAAAGAAGAAGTTATAATAAATAAGGAATATATAATTATAAATTTATAAAAGTAATTAGAAAATAAGATTAAAGTTTTTACTTTTTATAAGAAAAAAGGAGTAAAAATAAAACTATTAAATATATTTAATAACTTTATATTAAAAAGTAATCTAAAATAAAAGGAGAAGAAATAAAAAGAGGTAAAAAAGGAGGTAAAAGTTATTTATAAATATATTAACTTTTTAATAAGTAAATTCTTTAAAATTAAGAAAAATATTTAAATATATAAAAAAAGACTATATAATATTAAAAAGTAGATTAGTAATTTAATTAAAAATAAATAAAAAATATTTTTTATAATCCTTTATAATAAAGAAGTTATATTAGCCTAGACTTTTAAAGAAAGTAGCTAACTTAATTTTAATATAGTACCTTTATAAGAGCTAAAGATTATTAATTATAAGCTTTAGTAAGTAAAATTAATCTTAATTTTAAAGGGGATTTTACTAAAGTTTATTTAGCTACTTAAGAAAAAACTAGAAGTAGGAGTTTTAGAGAAAAGCTATAGCCTTTATAAGAATCTAATATTCTTAGTTATTAAGCTAAATAGAGGTTTATAACTAATTAATTTAGTAATATATATTAATATAATATTAATTAGAGATATAAATATTTTTTTAATTTATAAAAAGATTATTAAAGACTTTATAATATATAAGATTTTATTATTATTAGATTTCTTTTTTAACTATAATTAAATACCTTTAGTCTTTAGAAGTTAGGATTTAATAACTTTCCTTAGCTTTATTAGCCTATTAAGAATATATATATTTTCTTAAGGTATTCTTAACTTAGTTATATAGTTTATATATATAATAATATAAATATTAATAAAACTTATATTAGAAATCTATTATCTTTACTTAAATAATATTATTATATATAATTCTAATAATATATATAATAATAAGAAAGTATTCTTAAAGATTAAATATTATATAATAAAATATATTTAAAACCTTAATAAAGTCTTAGTTAATATTAAATTAATAAACTATATAATTTCTAATAAAAATAGCTATTAGTATTAAAAGAGAGTAGTAATTATAAGGTTCTTTTATAATATATTTAGTTATAACTTTATAAAGTATAAGGTTTTAAAAATTTAAAAGTAAAAAAAGTATTATAATATTAAAAAAGTATATAACTTTTTAAGTATAATAACTAGTTATAAACTTATAATTAATAACTATTTATATATTACTAAACCCTTAATATAGTTCTTAAGGAAAAATATAGGTTTTAAGTAAAGAGGATTATAAGTAAAAGTAATAAAAAAGTTAAAGAGAAGGCTTATTATAGCCTTAATCCTAATTACCTTAAGTTATAAGTAAAATATAAGAGTAATTATCTTTTAAGTAAATACTTTATTATTTAAATAAAAAGTAATATTAATATAAATAATAAAGGGAAAAAGAATATTTATATAATTTAAAAGTAATATTTAAATTATTATAAAGGTAAAATATAATTAAATAAAATATAAAGTTAAAGAATTATTATATATTTTCTAATAACTATATAATTATATTTATAATATTAGTTTTATTTTAAAAATAAATATATTAATTTTAAAATAATAAATTAATAATAAAATAAATAATATTATAAAGGTACTAATTATAAGGTAATTAAGCTATATTAAACTATTTAATTTTATAGTTTTATATATACTTAATAAAAAGAATTTAATAATAAATATATTATTTTAAAAACTAATAAAACTATTTAATCTTTTAAAAATAAAGTATAAAAGAGATTTAAAAGAGTTTATTAATCTAATACTAAATTCTATATATAATAATACCTTACTTCTTAGATTAAGATATAGTAATAAAAGTTAATTAATAGTAATATTTTTAATAATAACTTAATATTTAAAAGAGATAGTTTTTAATTAAAGGTATAAGTTTAAGAATAATATAAATTAGTATCTTCTTTATAAAAAAAGCCTATATTAAAAAGTTCTAAAGAGGCCTAAGCTACTCTTATTAGTTAATAATTTAAAAGCTAGAAAAATAATAATAAAAAAGACTTATTATTTTTTTAAATATAAAAAATCTTAAATTATAAGTAAATAAATTAAAGCTTAATACTTTTAGTTAAAAATAAATAAAAATATATAAGATATTATTTAAGCTTATAAATTATATTAAAAATAAGTAATTATATATAAGATAAAAACTATATAATATATAAAGCTTATAAGACTTATAAAGAAAATATATTTTAATTTATAATATATACTTAATAATTAAGAATATAAGTTTTTTATAAAGACTAGGTATAATCTTATTAGCTAAGTAAAAGTAATATTAGTTAAAAGTTATAATTTAGTTATTATATTTAGATTTATTAAAAAGCTATTAAGTAAGTATAATATATTTATAAAAATAGTTATTAATAGTAGATTAGAGTTTAAAGGTAAGTTTTTAACTATATTATATAATTAAGGTTATAAGTATATAATAATCTTAAAATATAATTTAAAAGTAAATAAAATAGTAAAAGTAAGGTATTATAATATAATATTTATTATAACTAAGATACTTAAGCCTAATATAATAGCCTAATAATATCTACTAGATATAGTTTTACTTATAGACTAAATATTAGTATAAGTATTCTATAGAAGATCCCCTTATTAGTTACTATTTAATTAGTACTTAATCTTATTAATAGAATTAGTAGTCTTAACCTAAAGGTTAATAAATTAAGATAATATATAAGACTAATACTTTTTATTTAAAGTTAAGGTAAAGGTCTTTTTAAAGTACTATAAAAATATTAAGACTATATATTAAAAAGTCCTTAAGTTCTAAAAATAACTAATAGCTTAGATAAACTAATAAAATAAATTCTAACTATAAAAGAGCCTAATACTAATAAGTATACTAGTCTTAGTATATAATATAGTTTAAAATAATAACTTATTTTAAAATATAAAGGTAAAATTATATTAATAAAGTCCTTATAAAATAGTAAAATATAATAAAAAGATAAAAGTATAGTATCTTATAACCTAAAATAAAATTAACTTATTTAGAATATATATTACTAATTAATTAAAGGTATTTTTAAAAAATAAAATAAGATAATAGTTTTATAAAAAGAATAATAACTAGACTAATCCTTTAGAGGATAAGTTTAAAAGTAATACTTAGAGTAATATATATATTTTAGAGGATAATAAAAAAGCTCTTAATTTAGATAAATTATAAAATAATAAATTATAATTTATAATTTATAATATAAAAGGCTATAAAAAAGACTATAAAGAGTTAGCTTTAAAAGGAGAGGACTTATTATAAATATACTTATAATATAAGATAAAGATATTAATTAATATAAAACTATAATTTAAACTATAAGTTTTTAGCTTTTATAAAGAAACTTATAAGGAGAATAATAATAAAATAAGAAAATAAAACTAAAAGTATTAATTATTATTATTAAAAGGAAGTATATAATAAAAAGCCTTAATTATAAATAAAATAACTAGTTTCTTATATTTTATTTTTATTTTTCTTATTTATAAGAAATTATACTTAGCTTATTAAGAAAAAGCTTTTATTATTATTTAATAACTCTTAACTTATTTATAATCTTTAAGAATAACTAGTAATAAAGTAAAAAAAAAAATTATTAGTTTAGCTAAGTAAAATAAAAAGGAATTAGCTAAATACTAATAACCTAATTTCTATATAAGCTATATTTACTATCTTCTAGACTCTCTAGAGGCTTTTAGTATTTAAAGTAGAATTATTAGTTATACTACTAATTAATAACTTACTAGATATAGTTTTTATATAATCTACTAAGAATACCTAAAATAGAGATATAGTCTTAAAAAGGGTATAGAATATAAGAATATCTTAAGATAATATTTAATATAAAGGTAGTTAAGTAATAAGTATAGAATTAAGGGTTTTAATAGTTATATATTTAAATTAAAAGTACTTTTTATTTATTAATATAATTAAATATTACTTTAAAAATAAGACCTAAAAGGGTCTTAGTCTTAATAAGAAGATATATACTTTATATTTTAGAAAAAAGAGTATATTTAATAATTATCTTTTAAAATACCTAATTAACTAAATAAAATTACTTCTAGAACTATATTATTAATACCTAGTCTTTTAATATAGTTAGGTAGAATATAAGCTTAAGATAAAATAAAGTCTTATATATATTATAGCCTTTATCTCGAATAATAAAAAAAATAAGGTTATATATAGTTTAAATTATTAGTTATATAGAAGATTAAGAGTTATAAAATACTTATATAAAAGACTTAAAGCTTATTAAGATAATACTAACTATTTATTATTTACTATAAGTAATAGTATTAGTTAAAGCTTTTTATATTAGGTATAGTATTAAAAAGAGTATTATAATTATTACTAAGGGAGAAAGTAACTAAAATATATAAAGTATCTACTATTACTTATAAGACTATTAGGTAAGTTTATAATACTAATAAAAGTATAGTCTCTCTAAGGGTATAATATATATATAAAGTATTTATTAACTCTTAATTAGGAGGTTTATAAAGTTAAAAAAGTATAATATTAAATAAGGGCTTAAATAATTAGTAATATTATTACTTATTAAATTATTAAAGGTTTTATATTAAATAAATATATTATTAAAGACTAAAGAAAACTATATAAGGCTCTTAATTATAAAGTAAATAATAAAAATTAAAGATAAAAAAGGTAAAAAAGTTATTTTTAAAAACTATAAAAAGATATTATCTTTTTATACTAATCCTTATAAATAAACCCTAAAGGTAATTAAATTTAACTAATATATTCTTCTTTATATAATAAGAAAAATAAATAGTTATAAAATAATAATAAAACCTATATAAAGAAGCCTCTTATTCTTTTAACTTAAAAGTAAATAACTAAATACTAAATAGTAAAATAAAATTAAGATTTCCTCTTTAAACCTTAAAGTTTAGTTAATATATCCTTACCTAGTAGTAGGCCTAGTTCTTAGTAGAGCTATTAGGCTAATCTAACTCCTTATTAGTACTTAACTTATCCTTTTCTCTTATAACTTCCTCTTTTATAGTTTATTCCTTAGTAGTAGCCTTCTCCTTAGTAGCTTACTACTTAATAGCTTTCTTCTAGGTCTTAATATACTTAACTACCTATTCCCTAAAGATCTATAAGGCTCTTTCTTTATTAATAACTTTAGAGTTAACTTAAGTCTTTAATTATAATACTTAAGTCCTAATAGAAGTTAAGTATATAGCTTAGTATATAGTAATAGTATTATAAACCTTATTCTATATACTAGTAATAACTAGTTTATTTAAGATAAAAGGGATTAGGGATCCCCTAGTAATAGTTATATATAAGGCCTTTACTAGTTACTTTTATATTATATCTTCTTATAATAGCTAAATAGTTCTAATAAGTATAGTTTTTAATAATATTATCTTCTTTTTACTTAGTTTAAGTACTAGAATATACTTATTATAAGATAAGGTCTAATTTCCCTAGTTTTAAAACTAATATATATACTAAAGATATAATAAAGAATTATTAATATTAAGGCTTAGTATAAATATATTATTAAATAGTATAAGCTTATTTATATATATAAGTTATTTATAAATAGTATTATCCTAATCCTTAGTAATACTAAGAACTTAATTTTTATTATTAGTACTTTAGCCTATAACTATAATAAATTTAATCTTTTATTTAAGCTCTTTTAGGATTAGTACTCTTTAGGTAATTAAGGTATCTTTTAGCTTATAAATTATTTAATCCTTTATAGTAAAAGCTTACTAAGAGGTTATAGAATATTAGGAGATTTAAGAAGCTATTAATAAGATAAACTCTTAAGTAACTAAGAAAAGTTATTATTAGGTATTTAATATCTTAATAGCTATAGACTCTTTATTTAATAGCCTCTTTAACTTCTATTCTAAAGATCCTATTAAAAGTAGGGCTCCTATAGGGACTTCTTATAAGCTATTAATACTAGTAGTATAGTTAAAACTACTAAAATAGCTAAAATAGTACTAAGAAGCTACTAAAACTAATAGGGTAGTAATATTAGCTAATACCCTACTTTATAGTATATAAAGAAGAAATTCTAGAATAAGTAGAGTTTTTTCTAAGTAATATTATATCTCTTTTTCTTTATAAATAATAATAGTTTTCCTAGTTAGAAGATTAAATAATAAGGTTAATAATATAATCTCTTTCTTCTATATCTTCTACTAATACTCTTACTTCTATATACTTATTAGTAATTACTATAGGTTATAAGCCTAGAAAGTATAAGACTTTTAGAGAAAGGAAATACTAGAAAATACTATAATACTATCTATAATAATAAAAAAACACTATAATTATTATCCTATTAACCTTTACTTAGATAAGTTATAATTACTATCTTATTATTAGCTAAGAAAATATTATAATACTATTTAAATCTATTTCTCTTATTATTAGTAAACTAATAAAATAGCTAATTAGAACTTAGGCCTTAGCCTTAAAATTATTAAGAATAAACTAGAGCTTTAATAATCTATAATTAAAGAATAAGTTATTAATATTTAGACCCTTACCTCCTAGCTTAAGTAGCTTTTAATATTACTTAAGAATCTTTAATCTTAAAACTTATTATTTATAATAGCTAAATTAACTACTTTACCTTTAAGAGAGGAGATAGTTAATAACTCTTAATTAATACTTATTATTTAGATTAATAAAGTAATAGTTAAAAAGCTTATTAAATTAATTTATAACTTTTAAAATCTTTAAAAACTTAAAGAACTTAAAAATTTTAATCTTTAATAATAAGCTTTATAAATTTAATTTAAAGCTATAAGTATTATATCCTTTCTTTAGAACCTAGTAATATTAAAAGATCTTATAAACTCTAAATAAGTAATACTATTACTCTTAATCTAGAATAGTTATATAAAAGAATTAGTTATTATAATTAGCTAGTATACTTAGCTAGATTAGGCTTATAGTCTTTTAGTATAATAATATAGTATTAGCTTAGAGATCTAAAAATTATAATTTTATAGTAAATTCTATAATTTTAGTTTTTAAACTTATAAAGGTACTCTTAAAGACTTTAATAGTAGTTTTAATAGTTACTTAGCTAGGCTAACCCTTATTAAAGTAACTATTAGTAATATTAACTAGGTTAATTAATACTTAAAAGCTATTAGTAATACCTTTAACTAATAATTAGAATAATAAAGAGCCTTAATTAGGGCTTTTTAAGTATAAGGACTTATACTAGTTACCTTTAACCTTTAATATCTTATAACTAATCTTCTTAAAGAATAATAAAAAAAAGAATTATTAGTTACTAAAGCTAGTACTTATTATACTAGTTATTAAGGTAATAATAATAAGCTTAAAATAAAAAGGAAGAAAAAGAAAAAAAAGAAGGATAAAGAAAAGAAGAATAATACTAAAGATACTAAAAAGGATAATAAGGATACCTATAAACTAAAAAAGGGCCTTATAGTAATAATACTAGGAAGTTATTACCTATTAACTCTTTAACCTTAAGTTTATTAGATTATTAATCTAATCTTTAACTCCTTAGAGGATAAAAGTAATTATACTATAGACTATAAGGTTAAGAAAATCTTCTTTAGTAATAAAAATAAAGACTTATAATCTTTAACCTCTAATAATACTATTATAGAATTCTTTATTTTATTATACTTTTAGTTATAATACCTAAGAATAAACCCTTAATCTTTAATAAGCTCTTCTTTATAATACTAAAGCTATTTATTATATTATAAATTATAAAAATATTTTTACTAACTATATACTATTTTTAAAAAGAAAAGGACTAATTATTAGAATAAAAGGAGGACTAATTAGATTAAAAGGCTAAGGTATAGCTTATTTTATAGTATTATCTTAACTAAAACTAGAAGAGTAAACTATTATTAAGATAAAAGAAGCTCTTTATATACTAACTCTTAATCTTAATATTCTTAGTAGTATTTACTATTATATCTTTAAAAGAGTTTTATTAAAGTACTCTCTTTATACCTTAAATTATAAAAGAGTTATAATCTTAAAATTTAAATAATATAGTTTTTTCTTATAAAAAGAAATAAAAATATTAATCCTAATAAAACTAATATTTATAAATATAGCTTAGTATTATAATATTATAATTAAGTTATTATAAATTTTATTAAAAGACTTATTAAAATATAAAGAAGTCTCTAACTTTAGTCTAAACTAAGATCTAATACTCTTAAAAGGAATAAAATATCTTCTAGGAGAACTAGAAGAATTACTAGAAAAATCTAATAACTCTAGTTATTAAAAGCTATTATAACTAGCTAGTATCTAGTATATTTAACTAGACTATATTAGTTTACTATTATTTAAGAAGATCTCTAAGGTTATAAAAGGTCTTTTAAATTTTACTTAAATTAAAAATATTAACTTTTAGTATATAGTTTATATATAAGCTAAAATAACTTATTAACCTTTAAAAAGAGCCCTCTTTAACTTAAAAAATATTCTTAATATTATAAAGGGGGATATATTTAAAATTAAGCCTTTACCTTATAATAAAAAGCCTATTAATTTAATATTAGTAAATAGAAAATCTTAATATTAATAAGTCCTACTACTCCTTAACTAAAAAGGACTAACCTTACTAGAAATAATTTAGGGATTTTTTAGGAGCCTAAAGGTATATTATAATAATATACTTAAAGAGTTTTATTATAATAAAGGAAATAAGATTAACTAAGAACTTAAAAACTAGCTTACTCTCTAGGGTACTAAATTTATAACCTTAAGTCTATATATTTATAAGTAAAATAAGCTACTTAAAAGATTAATTAAAGTTATACTAAATAAACTTAAAGCTATAATACTCTAGTTAAAGTTACTCTTTTTCTTTTAAAGTATAATCTTATTAGCTATAGTTATACTTATAAACTATATTATAAATTTAATCTAATTATTAGTGTCTTACTAAGTACTTATATAAGAAATTATACCTTAAAAAGCTAAGATACTAAATCTTTTTTTACTTAGGGTAATAAAAGTACTTATTAAAATCCTAATTCCTTATAAAAAGTAGATAAAAGGATAAAAGCTTAATACTAAGACTAAATTAAATTAGCTACTTACTATTCTAGGCTTTAAGATATATCTAATATATATTTTATAATACTAGGCTATTATAAAAACCTTATTTATTATCTTTATAAAGGCTAATAAAAGAATTAGCTAAATTAAGAAAAGACTTAAAAGTAACTTTTAAAATACCTAAGATTATAACTTAGAGGGGGGAGTACTTAAAGAAATCTTTATTAATAAGGAGTATATAGATCTTAAAGAGGATTTACTAGAATTATTATAAAATTCTTCTCTAATCTTATTATAATTAGATATACCTTTAGAAGGAGTAGATCTAAATTATATACCTATAGACCTTAACTTTAACCTTACTTTACTAGAATTACTTAGTTATAAGCTAAATTTAATTATATACTATTTTATTTATAATACTATAAAAATAGTAAAAAAGAAAATTAAAGTAGTTAAAAAGGTACTAGATAGTATACTAAATAACTAAAAAGAAGTCCTCTAAAGTTCTAATAAAAATAGTTAAATTAAAGCTTTATTTACTAAGTTAGAATAACTTATTAGAGCTAAAGTCTTCTAATTTATTAAGTAATTATTAGTTCTTAGTTCTTAAAAGGTTCTAAAAAATAGACTTATATTCTAAATTAAACTTAACTAAAATAACTAGCTTATTAAATATAAGGTAAGGTTAGTAGTAAAAGGATTTATATAAGTATTTAAATAAGACTTCTTTTAAATCTATACCTTAATATCTATCTTACTTATATAAAGAATTATCTTAACTCTTATAACTACTAATAACTAGGAAATTAAATAAATTAACTTTATTAAAGCCTTTCTTAATAACTTACTTAAGGAATTTATATATATAGCTCTCTTAGAAGGTTTTTTTAAATTTATTAAAGAACTCTTAACTTATTTAGATAAAAGAAGTAAAGACCTTCTTAGTTTATTAGCTAATTTAGGCTATAATCTTACTAAAGAATAGGTTATTTTACTTAAAAAAGCCCTTTATAGTCTTAAATAAGGCCTATAAAAATAAGAAATCCTCCTAAAAAAACTCCTAACTAAGCTAGGCTTTAAGCCCCTACTATTAGATAATACTATCTACTAAAACTAAACTATAAGGACTTTTATAGTTATTTATATAGATAATTATCTCTTTATAAGATTTAATCTCTAGTATATTAACTAGCTTAAGAGGTAGTTTAATAAGGCTTACCTTATTAAAAATAGAAGACTTATCTTTTTCTTTTTAAGTATTTAAATTAACTAAAATTAGAAGATATAAAGCCTTTAACTATATTAAGACTAGTTTATAAAAAAAGCTATCTCTAGGTTTAGTCTTTTTAATACTAAGTCTTAGCTTATTCTCTTATAGCTTAGGTTATTATAAGAACCCTTACTTAGTTTTAAACTAAAGTATATTCTAGTAGAATTATTTACTAAAGAATTTACTTAGCTTAAATTAAAATTACTTAAAGAGTAAGTATTTAAGGCTTTATTAGATATTAAATAAAAATTATTCTAGTAAATATTAAGTACTATTATATAGCTTTTAATAATAACTAGACCTAATATTACCTTTTTAGTCTAATTTTACTTAAGATATATAGTTAAGGTAAATATAGTGCTTTTTAATTCTATTAAAAGAAGTCTTAAGTACCTAAAAGGTATTAAGATAAGTACTATAGGGTATTATATTAGTAAAAAGCCTATAAGTCTCCTCTAAGCTTACTTTAATAATAACTTTACTAGATACTAGAAAACCTTTAGGTTAATAGGAGGATATCTCTTTACCCTAAATAAGGGACTTATAAGTTAGAGAGTAAAAAGAGTAAGCCTTATAATACTCTTAACTCTAAAGGTAAAATCTAATACTTTATTAGAGATAATTAAAGAGATTAAATAGATCTTAAGGCTCTTTAAAGAAATATTAATAAAGATTTAGTACCTAATCCCCTTATTTTATATTAATTAAAGCTTTATATTAAATACTAAAGACTTAAACTAGTATATTATAATAAAATATATACTTTTAAAGTTTTATTATATTTAATAAAAAGCCTAAATAAACTTAATTAATATTAAATATCTTAAAACTAATATAATACTAGTAAATAGCCTAATAAAGCCTTTATTAGGTATTAAGTTCTAGAGCTTCTAGAAGCTATTAGGCCTCTAAGATCTAAACTAAGTTTATTAGTATATAGTATAAACCTTTTATTATAAAAGATAATATACTATATACTTAATAGATTAACTATTAAAAAGCCTTATAATAGTAAGCTAAATCTTAAGATTTTAGAAGACTTATTAGGTTTCTCTTTAAGACCTCTAAGGTATCTTAAAGATAGACTTATAACTAATAAGTAAAAACTAGAGTAGTAAAGTTAGTTACTTATATATACTATATTTTAGTATACTAAGCTTTTATAATTTAATAGAAGATTAGTTATAGTAAACTAGCCCTTTAATAGAAAAATCCCTAGTGCCTTAATTAATAAGAAAGATAGGCTAGTCCCTATAGGGTAGGTATTTTTCCTAGTACCTTAAGAGTAAATATACCTCTAGTCCTTATAGGGTAAGGAATACCTTAAATAGACCTTTAATAGGTTAGAATTCCCCTAAATTATAACTTCCCTAGATACTAAATACTCCTTTAAGTAAGCTAACTACTCTATAAGGTAAGTTAGAATTACCTATAAGGTAGGTTAGCTTATATTTATTAGAAAAACTATTAACCTACTAAAAGAGCCCTAATACTAGGTAAACTATACTTTAATATAATACTAAATTAATATTACCTAACTTAGCCTTAACTTATAGTATATTAGTTAAGTTACCCTTAGGAGGTTCTTTATAGGTTCTATAAGTACCTAGGTAAAATACCTTTACTAAACTATACTTATAGACTAACTTTTATTTTCTATAAAATTTATTTATATAAGATTTACTAAAAATATACTTATAATACTTAATTTTTATTCTAATTAATTACTTTTAGTTATATAATAAAATAAATAATATTATTAGACTTAATAAATTAAGATAAATCTAATAATATAAAATTTTTTTAAATTAAATAACTTTTTCTAGTATAGTATTAGGTATAGGGTAAGCACCTACCCTATACCTCTACGCCTATACTAGTATAGTATACGCTAATATATAGTATCTATATATACTATAACTTACTAAGTATAGTACTATAAGTTACTAATTAGTACTACTAATTAATACTATTAATTACCTATATATAGTAGTAGTTAATAGTAATATAAGATAGTATACTACCCTATACTAATATTTACTATATACTATAAAAGATATATATAGTGCCTATATATACTATAACTTACTAAGTATAGTATTATAGGCTACTAATTAATATTACTAATTAGTACTATTAATTACTTATATATAGTAGTAGTTAGTAGTAATATAGGATAGTATACTACCTTATACTAATATTTACTATATACTATAAAAGATATATATAGCGCCTATATATACTATAGCTTACTAAGTATAGCGCTATAGGTTACTAATTAGTATTATTAATTACTTATATATAGTAGTAGTTAGTAGTAATATAGGGTAGTATACTACTCTATACTAAGAATTTTTCTATATACTATAAAACGTATATATAGCACCTATATATATTATAGCTTATTAAGTATAGTACTATAAGCTACTAATTAGTATTACTAATTAGTATTATTAATTACTTATATATAATAGTAGTTAATAGTAATATAGGGTAATATATTACTCTATACTAATATTTACTATATACTATAAAAAATATATATAGTACCTATATATACTATAACTTACTAAGTATAATACTATAGGCTACTAATTAGTACTACTAATTACCTATATATAAGTAATAGTTAGTAAAGGTATAAGGTAGTATACTACCTTATACTAATATTTACTATATACTATAAAGATATATATAATACTTATATATACTATAGCTTACTAAGTATAGCACTATAGGCTACTAATTAGCGCTATTAATTACCTATATATAAGTAGTAGTTAGTAGAGGTATAGGGTAGTATACTATCCTATATTAATATTTACTATATACTATAAAGACATATATAGCGCCTATATATACTATAGCTTACTAAGTATAGTACTATAGGCTACTAATTAGTACTATTAATTACTTATACACGCTAGTAGTTAGTAGTAGTATAGGGTAGTAAGCTACCCTATACTAATAAGGTATAGGGTAGGTAGCTACCTTATACTAAATTAGTATTAATATACCTTATAGTAACTATACCTAGCCTTACTTATAAGTAAACTTAGCCTTATAGTAAGCTAGAGGGGGTATTAAAAGTGGGGCTCCTATAGGGACTCCTTATAAGCTATTAACGCTAGTAGTATAGTTAAAACTACTAAAATAGTTAAAATAGTACTAAGAAGCTACTAAAACTAATAAGGTAGTAATATTAGCTAATACCCTACTTTATAGTATATAAAGGAGGAATTCTAGAATAAGTAGAGTTTTTTTTAAATAATATTATATCTCTTTTTCTTTCTAAATAATAATAGTTTTCTTAGCTAGAAGATTAAATAATAAGGTTAATAATATAATCTCTTTCTTCTATATCTTCTACTAGTACTTTTACTTCTATATACCTATTAGTAATTACTATAGATCCTATTATCCTTAACTTAACTAAAGAGCTCTTAGGGCTACTAGGGTTAAAATAGTTTATTAGCTTAAAACCCTATTTACTTTAGTTAATACTTAGCTTTATTATAATAACTTACTTAGAATTTATATTTTATAGCTATTTTTTAAAGCTTATTATCTTACTTTTTAAAAATATAAGACTTTTTTATTATACTTACTCCTAACTTAAGAGACTTATTATATTACTAAGTCTTTCCTTTAGAATTATTTAAGGAGTAAGGATTAGTAGGTATTTATCTATACTTATAATATTAAAGAATAGAATATCCTTTACTCTCTTAGGGTAAGTAAATTTAAACTCCTTAAGGTATCTTATAAACTTTAGATTTAATAAGGGCTAGTACTATTTTAGCTAATTATTTTTAAAAAATATACTAATCTAGTCCTCTAAAAGCTTTTTACTTACTTTATATAAAGCTAAGTTACTAAATATAGATTACCTAGTTAGCTTTAAGTAGTAAAGCTTATTTAGATTATTATTAATAGACTTAAGTTAGTAAGTCTTTAAAAGTGCCTTTTTAATCTTTAACTTATTTACTAATATATAGTATAAGATATTTACTTAGAGATTCTTATTTAAGGCTTAAGTTATATATAGTTTATTCTAGTTTATCTAGTATAGCTTAGAGAGCTTTAGATTATAAGGCCTTATTATAAAAACTAGCTTAGGATTATTTACTAATAGCTTTACTAGTTTAAGTATCTTCTTCTTTTCTTATATTCTACCTATTAGCTCTAATAAGGTATTACTAGTATAGCCTTATAATAGTAATATAATATTATAAAGTACTAGGTAGTTATAAGACTATTTATTTCCCTAATTACTAATATTAAGGGTAAATATAAAGAAATTATAAGGGAAATATATATTAGTAAGCTATTATTAGAATATTAAGGCTACTACTTTTATCTTTATATCTTTTCCTTTTATAATAAAGTTAAAAATCTATAAAGTTCTTAATCTCCTATTAAATACTAAGGCTACCTAGTATATTCCTTTAAATAAGCTCTTCTAGCTTATAAAGTTAACTAAACTAATCTAGAACTTATAACCTAGTAAACCTATTTTATAGTATTAATTATCTTTAATTAAGCCTCTAAAGAGGGGTTTTACTTTTATAAACTCTTAACTAGTTTCTATTTTATCTTTAGACTTATTAAGCTTATATATCTTTAGTTAAAGATAGTCTTTAATTAGAAATTTAGTAAAAATAACTACTATAACCTCTTCTAGTCTTTAAATAATAATCTAAAGTATAGCTAGAAGAGAGGCACTTTTAGTCTAATTACTTTTTAAAAGTATATTATAAAACTAGAAGTATAACTTAAAATACTTCTCTTAAGATCCCTCTTTAATCTTAAAGTACTTTAGTATATAATAAAAGCTATTTTAAATATTTTAATAAAGAAGATCTTTTTAATTAGGGGGTAAGATAAGTTCTTTCTTTAGTTATATAATTTTTAAGTAAAAGATTAGTAAATAGTATAAGTAAGATTTAATAATAAGTAAGTTAACTTACTTCTTTTCTTTAAGAAAATAATATAAATAATTATTACCTTTTTTTTAATCTTAAAATAAAATATTATAATTATCTTAATAAAAAAAAATAAAAAAATAATAATAAATATATTTATATAATAAAGTAAAAAATTAAAAATTAAGTAAATATTTCTTAGTATATAGAAAAAAAAGAAAATAAGTATAATAAAGTAATAAACTATAGATTAGGCTATAGATTATAAAGAAAAATAAAATAAAGTATATAAAGATAAATTCTTTATTTAATTAATAAGAATAAAGAAAATCCTAAGGGTATTAGGGTAATAATAGGCTTAAAAGTAATAACCTTTAAGGCTATAATTAGGAGTTTTAGGTAGTAAAGGTAGAGTATAAAGAGCTTTAAAGAGATATAAGAGAAAAGGAAGAGAGAAGAGGGAGAAATAAAGAATATAACTTATATAAATAGTATAATTACTAGCTAATCTAGTAAATTAAGTATATAAGGCTACTAGTTTATACTAGCTAATAGTTCTATTATAATAAATATATATAAAACTAGAATATATTTATTATAGCTTAAATAGCTAATATATTTTTCTTTTTATATTTTTTCTTCTTTAGTAATCTTCTCTTCTTCTTTTTTTTTTCTTTTTATCCTCTTAATTAACTTACTTAAGTAAGTCTCCTTATATTCTTAATTACTTTAGTACCCCCTTACTTAATTATCTCCTAGGTCTTATAATTAAATTTAAGACCCTTAAAATACCTAATTAAAAGCTTTTTAATATTTACTTTCTTTTTAATATAATACCTAATATAAAAATCTTTAACTAGTATTATTACTTATAATAAATAATAAATAATTAATATTATTTTAATAAGCTTTAGGTTCCTTATATAAGTATTTTATAACTCCTAATCTCCTATATAATAAATAATTTAGACTATATATAACCTTATTTCTTTTATTATTAGAGGTAAAGACTTTAATATATATAAGACTTTACTTTACCTTAAGCTTATATTCTACCTAATTATACTAAAAAACTAAGTATTAATAATATAGTTCTAGAAGTAATTTTATTTAGTAAATTAAGTATTTTAGAAGATAATTACTAAATATACTCTTCTTTCTAAGGTATAAAGTATATATCTTTTTACTAAGACTAGGACCCTTTTAGGCCCTATCCTTAGGGTAGTATTTAATTATATTAATAAGTAAAAGGCACTCTTAATCTAGATATATAACTATTAAAACCCTTAACTTTATACTTATTACTTAGCTACCTTTATATTAAATATTATCTTAAGGTACTTTTATATTCTATACCCTTTTTAAGACTATATTTTTATTTTAGGTATTCTTAGTAAATTTTATAGAAACTATATTTAGTAGTATAAAGATAAAAAAGTCTTTACTTTATAAGATTATAAGTCTCTATAAATATACCTACTTTTATTAATATAATAATATAATTATAATATTATTAAACCTTAATTCTAATATTAGAATTATTTATAATATTACTATAATATTAAAATAAGATTATATACTATATCTCTAATATTTAATAAAGGTCTAGACTTAAATAGACTTTTAAGTACTTAACTATATAAAGGGTAACCTTTTCCTATACTAAATAGTATATAATAAGTAATAAATTTATAACCTTTACTTCTCTTATACTAATAAAAGAACTTCTTACTAAGTTTTATTATCTTCTACTTTATAATAACCTTATATACCTTAATAGGTTATAAGCCTAGAGACTATTATATCTGTCGGATTCGACTACCTCTAGGGTTTACCTATAAGGAATAGTATAAAAGGATGATATCCTTTTATAGTTTTTAATAATAACTTTTTTACCTTTTTTATATCTAATTTCTATTATATATCTTATAATTAAAAGCACTATATAGTCTTCTTTAGTTTTTAATAATATCTTTATTTAAATATAAAACCTTTAATAACTTAATAAATAATAATATTATTAATTATTTAAGCCCTTATTTAATACTATATTTTTTTAACTTTATAAACCTCTTAATTAAAAGTTAATAAATACTTTATATATATATTATATCTTTAAAGAGACTATACTTTTATTAGTATTATAAACTAGCCTAATAGTCTTATAAGTAATAGTAAATACTTTATATATTTTAATTACTTTTTCTTTTAATAATAATTATAATAAAGGTTATAGTAAATAGAAACCTTAGTTAATAGTTAAAATACCTTTAATTATTAGTTAAAAGTATTAAAAAGCTATTATAATAAAAGCTTAGAAAAAAAGCTATTAAAAAAGTTAATAAGCTTAATAATATATAAAAAATTAAAGATAATTTATTTTAAGTTATAATAATTATTAGGCTTTATAATTATAAAAAGGTTTTATTATTAAACTAAAATATAAATAAAGAAATAATAAGTAAATAACTTAAAATTATATTTAAGATTAAGAGAAAAACTATAAATAGAATATTATAAGGATAAATAAGGATTAAAGTAGTCTCTTATTAAAAAAATACTAAAACTAGTAATTATAAAATTAGTATTTATAAAAGGAAGTTTAGTTTATTATAGAGGAAAGTAAAAGATTATATAATTATAATATTAACTATAAAAGACTTACTTTTAATCTAGTTAAGTAAGATATTATTAATATAATTAAAGTATTATAATTAAGAATATAATTAAATTATTTTATAATATAAGAGTATTAGGTAAATAGTTTATAAATAGAGTTTTTATTTAGGGAAATAAGATATAGATTAAGTAAGTAAGGAATTAGGATAAAGATTAAGGTATTTTTAATTAAAAAAGGAAAAAAAAACTAAAAAATATAAAATTAATAAGCTAAAATAGGCTTAAACTCTAAAAGCTAAATATAAAGTATCTTAGGTTATTATACTATTTAGGAAATAAACTACTCTTAGCTTAGGCTCTTTAAAAAACTCTTTTAAGATATTTAAATACTTTTAATCTAAATAATAACTATATTACCTTATAATATTAAGATACTAAGTAAATAGTTTATAAAAATACCCTAGTTAAAGAAGAATATTAAAAATAAATAAAGATAAAAATTAAGGTAAAGCCTAATAAAAATAATTAAAAGTAAAAAGATTATAAACTTAATAACTAATATAAAAGAAAAAAAGATATTATAATATTTATAATAAATAAATCCTCTTCTTTTTTTAATAAATAATAAGTTAATTAAAAACTATTTAATCTTTTAAAAAGATATTATCTTTATTTTATACTATTTTAACTATTCTATACCTTAAAACTCTTAATTATAATATTATTTATATTATTTAATAATATAAAAGTACTAAAAGATTATAAAAGAAAGTCTTTTATTATAATAAAAGACTTAATTACTCTTAATAATAATTTAATTAATATAATTAAAGATTAAAGTCTTAAGGATATAAGAATTAATAGTTAAGAGAAAGGAGGGAAGGGAAAGACTTTAGTAAAAGAAAAAAAGGTAAAAGAGTATATTATAAAAAGAGGAGTAATAAAAAAGATTAAAAATAAGGACTTTAGTAATCTTAACTTTAACTTTTTTAAATTAGCTAATAATAAAGATCTTTTAATAACCTTAATTTATACTTAACTTTAGTTAAAGACTATTTTTAAAGAGAAAATTAATAAAAATAATATTATAAAGTTCTTAAAAAAGTTTAATAAATAAATAAATATAAAGGGGATTTTAAATATATATTAACTTAATAAGTTAATAAATATAACTTTACTTTATTTAATAAAAAAGATTAAGTTAATTATATTTTAATATAATTAAAAGGAGGTTAAGAAGTATCTAATAAAGTATTACTTTAAGTATAATATTAAAGAATAATATAATCCCTAGATTAGACTATTAAGATATAATAAATAACTATTTACTAATAATTATTATATTATTAGTAAATAGCTTATTAACTATAAGTACCTTTATAGATTATTAAATAAAAGGCTTTTTATATCTTATAAGTAATTAAGATACTTATAGTTAATAATACTATTTACTATTTATTATAATATAATAAAATAATATAATATTAATATTACTTATTTTAATAAACTAATATATAAAAATATATATTAGTAAATCTTTTACTTTATTAAGAACTAAATCTAATTTATATAAGATAAAAGATATAAAAAAGCTACTAATTAGAAGATTCTAGTAAAGATAAAGGGAGAGTCTTTAGAAAAGGTTAAAAATATATAGCTTATCTTTAAGTAGGATATTAAACCTACTATTAACCTAATTAAGTAATTTAAGCTCTTAAAAAGGATAGAGGATTTAATAATCTATATCTTTAAAAACTAAAATAATAACTAAAAGGCTCTTATTTAATAAAATAATAAAATACTTAAAAATAAGGATAAAGCTTTAGTTAAGATTAATAGTATAAAAATAAAAAAAGACTAAAATATTAAAGAATAAGAGGTTTATATTAATATAATAAAGACTAATAAAAAATAAGTTTACTAATATTACTTTAAATTAAGATACTTTTTTAATACCTATAACCTTATAAATATAAATACCTTAATATACTTTTATACTTATAACTTAATTATATATATACTTACCCTTAGATTAAAGAATAAGTACTTTATTTTACCTTAGTTATTATATTAATTTTAAGGTAAATAGTTTATTTAGAAGCTTATTATTTTATAGGTTTTAAAGGTATTAAGATTTAAGTTTATAAAATAAATAATAACCTTATAAAGAGTATTTAAGCTAAAACTAGTTCCTAGACCTTAAGAATAAGAGGAAATAAACTTTACTTAAGCTTATCTACTAGAGGGTTAGAAAGTACTAGTACCTAAGGCTAAGCCTAATAGTCCTAAAGTTAATATTATTTATCTTAATAATATTAACTAGCTAGAACCCTTAATTACTAATATAGTAAATATTAAATTATATTTTAAAAAAGATTCTAGAATATCTAATAACTTATTAGAGAAGGATAACCTACTTATTAAGCCTAAGAACCTTAGATTTATAGCTATATAAAAAATAGGCTATTCTCTTAATATAAATAAAAATTTAAAGACTAAAGTTAAATTTAATACTAATAATTTATAATAATAAGTTATAAATAATATTATATTAAAGAAGATAAGTATAATAACTAAAGAAGTTATATAATATAACCTAAAAATTAAATACTTATTTACTTAAAGGGTTTTAAATATAGTAAAAGGGATTTAGAGAATAGAAGTAATCTTAATAGTACCTATAAGCTTAAAGGCTAAAAAAAGACTAATTACTACTAACTTATATATTAAAGAGTAAGAGACTACTAATTATACTTTTTATAATATTATATTAATAATAAATATTAGTATAATCTTAATTAGAGAGTATATTACTTAAAAGTAAGAATATAAGTAGTTTACCTTAGTAGAAAGGGGGGAGTATTTAGTAATTATAAATAAAGTAAGAGGCTTAGTAAGTATAGAAATTATCTTTATAAAAATAAGATCTTTAATTATTAGCTTAAATAATAAAAAGACTATTAATTAAGAGAATAAGTAAAAAACTATATATATATATTATATTTTTAATACTAAATATATTATAATAACTTAATAATCTTTATCTTTTATTTATATTAAAGTAAATATCTTTAAGTATTAGCTAATAAAGGTACTTATAGATTTTAATATAAAAGGGAATATTATAAGTTAAGAACTAACTACTAAGTATAAGGTTATTATAAAACCCTAATAAGTTATATTTATATCTTACTTTAATAAATAAGTAATTATAACTAAATTTATACTTTTAAAATTATATCTTAAGAATACCTTTATTTAATAAAAAATCTATATAACTAATAAACTAATATTAATAGACTTTATCTTAAAAATACCTTTTATTAGATTTATTTAAATTATATTTAAGTATCTTAAAGATTAAGAAGGTATAGAGTTATAAGTATAGTTTAATAATATTAGAGTAATAACTCTTATAATAAGACTAATAACCTAAGAAGTTACTAGTAAATTACTTAAGTCTAAATAATAGTTATTATAAATATAGATTATAACTATTAATTAAGAGTTTATATAAAAAGAGGATATATTAAAGGGAGAACTTAAAGAAAAGGATATAATTTTTAAATTAAAAGAGGATAATAAGGTAGAAGTTTAAAAGACTTTATATTAAATTATTATAAGAGAAAAAGTTATAATAAAAAAAGAAAATATAATTATAAATTTATAAAAATAATTAAAAAATAAGATTAAAGTCTTTACTTTTTATAAAAAAAAAAGGTAAAAAAAAAGTACTAGATATATTTAATAACTTTATATTAAAAGGTAATTTAAAATAAAAAGAGAAAAAGTAAAAAAAAGTAAAAAAAGAAATAAAAACTATTTATAAATATATTAACTTTTTAATAAGTAAATTCTTAAAAATTAAAAAAGGCTTTTAAATATATAAAGAAAAGTTATAAAGTATTAAAAAATAAATTAGTAATTTAATAAAAAGTAAATAAAATATATTCCTTATAATACTTTATAATAAAAAAACTATATTAGCTTAAATCTTTAAAGAAAGTAAGTAACTTAATCTTAATATAGTACCTTTATAAGAGCTAAAAGTTATTAATTATAAGTCCTAGTAAATAAAATTAATTTTAATTTTAAAGGAGATTTTACTAAAGTTTATTTAATTATTTAAAATAAAGCTAAAAGTAAGTATCTTAAAGAAAAGCTATAGCTTTTATAAGAATTTAATATTCTTAGTTATTAAGCTAAATAAAGAATTATAACTAATTAACTTAATAATATATATTAATATAATATTAGTCTAAGATATAAATATCTCTTTAATTTATAAAAAGATTATTAAAGACTTTATAATATATAAGATTTTATTATTATTAAACTTCTTTTTTAACTATAATTAAGTATCTTTAGTACTTAGAAGTTAGGATTTAATAACTTTCCTTAACTCTATTAGCTTATTAAAAATATATATATTTCCTTAAAAAGCTACTAATTTATTTATATAGTTTATATATATAATAATATAAATACTAATAGAACTTATATTAAAGATCTACTATCCTTACTTAAATAATATTATTATATAAGACTTTAATAGTATATATAATAATAAAAAGGTACTCTTAAGAATTAGATATTATATAATAAAGTATATTTAAAACCTTAATAAGGTCTTAATAAATATTAAATTAGTAAATTATATAATTTTTAATAAAAAGAGCTATTAATACTAAAAAAGAGTAATAATTATATAATTCTTTTATAGAACTTTTAACTATAGCCTTATAAAGTATAAAGTCTTAAAGATTTAAAAGTAAAAAAAGTATTATAATATTAAAAAAGTATATAGCTTTTTAAATATAATAGTTAGTTATAAACTTATAATTAAAGGCTATTTAGGTATTATTAAATCTTTAATATAGTTCTTAAAGAAAGATATAGGTTTTAAATAAAGAGGATTATAAGAAAAAGTAATAGAAGAACTAAAAAAAAGGCTTATTATAGCCTTAATCTTAATTACCTTAAGCTATAAATAAAATATAAAAATAATTATCTTTTAAGTAAATACTTTATTATTTAAATAAAGAATAATATTAATATAAATAATTAAGGGGAGGAGAATACTTATATAATTTAAAAGTAATATTTAAACTATTATAAAAATAAAATATAATTAAATAAAGTATAAAGTTAGAGGATTATTATATATATTCTAATAATTATATAATTATATTTATAATATTAGTTTTATTTTAAAAATAAATATATTAGTCTTTAAATAATAAATTAATAATAAAGTAAATAATATTATAAAAGTACTAATTATAAAGTAATTAAACTATATTTAACTATTTAACTTTATAGTTTTATATATATTTAATAAAAAGAATTTAATAATAAATATATTATCTTAAAAACTAATAAGACTATTTAACCTTTTAAAAGTAAAGTATAAAGGAGATTTAAAGGATTTTATTAACTTAATATTAAATTCTATATATAATAATATTTTACTTTTTAGATTAGGATATAATAATAAAAGTTAATTAATAATAATATTTTTAATAATAGCTTAGTATTTAGAAGAGATACTTTTTAATTAAAGGTATAAGTTTAAGAATAATATAAATTAGTATTTTCTTTATAAAAAAAGCTTATATTAAAAAATTCTAAAAAGGCCTAAGTTACTTTTATTAGTTAATAACTTAAAAGCTAGAAAGATAATAATTAAAGAGGCTTATAGTTTTTTTAAATATAAAAGATCTTAGATTATAAGTAAATAGATTAAAGCTTAATACTTTTAGTTAAAAATAAATAAAGATATATAAACTATTATTTAAATATATAAATCTTATTAAAAGTAAGCTATTATATATAAAAAGAAGACTATATAATATATAAAGCTTATAAGACTTATAAAGAAAATATACTTTAATTTATAATATATACCTAATAATTAAAAATATAAGTTTCTTATAAAGGCTAGGTATAATCTTACTAGCTAAGTAAAATTAATATTTATTAAAAGCTATAATTTAGTTATTATATTTAGATTTATTAAGAAATTACTAAGTAAGTATAGTATATTTATAAAAGCTATTATTAATAATAGATTAAAGTTTAAGGGAGAGTTTTTAATTATATTATATAACTAAGGTTATAAGTATATAATAATCTTAAAATATAATCTAAAAATAAATAAAATAATAAAAATAAGGTATTATAATATAATATTTACTATAATAAAAATAATTAAGTTTAGTATAATAGCCTAGTAATACCTACTAAATATAGTTTTACTTATAGACTAGATATTAGTATAAGTATTATATAGAAGATCTTTTTATTAGTTATTATTTAGTTAGTACTTAATTTTACTAATAGAATTAATAGTCTTAACCTAAAGGTTAATAAGTTAGGATAATATATAAGACTAATACTTTTTATTTAAAACTAAAGTAAAGGTCTTCTTAAAGTATTATAAAGATATTAAGATTATATATTAAAAAGTCTTTAACTTTTAAAAGTAATTAGTAACTTAAATAAACTAATAAAATAGATTCTAATTATAAAAAAACCTAATATTAATAAATATACTAGTCTTAGTATATAATATAGTTTAAAATAATAACTTATTTTAAAATATAAAAATAAAATTATATTAATAAAGTCTTTATAAAATAATAAGATATAATAATAAGATAAAAGTATATTATTTTATAAGCTTAGATAAAATTAATTTACCTAGAATATATATTATTAATTAGTTAAAGGTATTTTAAAAAGATAAAGTAAGATAATAGTTTTATAAAGAGGATAATAATAAGACTAATCCCTTAGAGGATAACTCTAAAAGTAATAATAGAAGTAATAAGTATATTTTAGAGGATAATAAAGAAGCTTTTAATCTAGATAGATTATAAAATAATAAATTATAATATTATAATTTATAATATAAAAAATTATAAAAAAGGCTATAAGGAGCTAGCTTTAAAAAGAGAAGACTTATTATAAATATATTTATAATATAAGATAAAAATACTAATTAATATAAAATTATAATTTAAATTATAAGTTTTTAGTTTTTATAAAGAAACTTATAAGGAGGATAATAATAAAATAAAAAGATAAAATTAAAAGTATTAATTATTATTATTAAAAAGAAGTATATAATAAAAAGTCTTAATTATAAGTAATATAGTTAATTTTTTATATTTTATATTTTATTTTTCTATTTATAAGAGTCTATACTTAGCTTATTAAGAGGAAACTTCTATTATTACTTAATAATTCTTAGCTTACTTATAGTCTTTAAGAATAACTAATAATAAATTTAAAAAGTAAATTATTAGTTTAACTAAGTAGGTTAGAGAGGAATTAGTTAAATATTAGTAACCTAATCTCTATATAAGCTATATTTATTATCTTCTTAACCCTTTAAAGGCTTTTAGTATTTAAGATAAAGCTACTAGTTATATTACTAACTAATAATTTATTAGATATAGTTTTTATAAGATTTACTAAGAATACTTAAAATAAAGATATAGTCTTAGAAAAGGTATAAAATATAAAAGTACTTTAAGGTAATATTTAATATAAAAGTAATTAAGTAATAAAAGTAAAATTAAGGGTTTTAATAGCTATATATTTAAATTAAAAGTACCTTTTACTTATTAATATAATTAAATACTATTCTAAAAATAAGGCCTAAGAGGGTTTTAGTTTTAATAAGAAAATATATACTCTATACCTTAAAAAGAAGAGTATATTTAGTAATTATCTTCTAAAATACTTAATTAGATAAATAAAATTACTTTTAAAACTATATTATTAATATCTAGTCTTTTAATATAACTAAATAAAAAGTAAGCTTTAAATAAAGTAAAGTCTTATATATATTATAACCTTTACTTTTAATAATAAAAAGAATAAGATTAAGTATAGTCTAAATTATTAACTATATAAGAGATTAGAAGTTATAAAGTATTTATATATAGGACTTAAAGCTTATTAATATAGTAATTACTATTAGCTATTTATTATAAGTAATAATATTAATAAAAGTCTATTATATTAGGTATAGTATTAAAGAGAGTATAAATATTAAGAAGTTTCTAATTTAATATTTTAAGGGCTTTAAATTTAATTATAAGACTTAGGAGATAATTAAGTAAGGAGATACTAAGGTAATTAAAAATATAAGGGGACTTATTTAGGTAAGTTAATTAGGAGGATAAAAAGAAAGAAAAAAGAGGAAGAGGAGGAAATTATTAAAGAAGAAAAGATATAAAAGGAGAAGTATATTAGTTATTTAAGTTATAATAAATATATTATAATTTTATATATATTTATTATAATAAAGCTATTAACTAATATAAACTAATAGCCTTATATATTTAATTTATTAGATTAATTAGTAATTATATTATTTATATAAATTATATTTTTTATTTTTCTTTCTTTTCTTTTTTTTTTCTTTTATATCCCTCTAAAG
>JAAHCF010000230.1:0-49967 GCA_038367545.1 Beauveria asiatica | reverse complement strand
AAAAGGAATTTGTGGGGGAAAAAACAAAAAAACAAACCGCAGGGGAGCGAAACAACCACTGGGGAAAAAAAAAAAAAAAAAAAAAAAAAAGATTTGGAGAATTCAGAATCTTCGGTAACGCCGAAAGCTTGTACATGCTGTCTTGTGGCGAAATCTACTTGCCACATGCCACACTTTCAAGGGCATGTAGACCAGACTGTGTCTAAACGGCAGCAGCGTGAGCAGGAAGGAAATTTTGTTGATGGAGATGGCCGAATTGATGGTTCTTGGCCAGAAAAGAGAAAAGTGTAGCGCTCCAAATGCGGAATCGTGAGGCGACGGCTCACACCACAGGCGCCGCATCCTCATATCGCCATCTTCGATGCTGCAACGACTCCGACACTCAGCACGCGCGTCATGACGGCTGGTTTCGTATTCATGGATGGTTTAACCCAAGATCTGTCATGCTGGTCGTGCGTTTGATCGTGGTCATGACCAGCCTCCACGAGCCATCTTGCAGCCAGCGACGTGGCATGACGTCTTCCCAAAGCAAATCAACGCCCTTCTTCCCAACCAACTCGAGCTCGTTCTGCCACCACGTTTCGAGATTGAGGGAACGCCTTTCGAGAGTCAACAATTATCAACTAAGGATAGACAGGAGATCTGATTTCTTTGTCCACAGCTGCCGAGTAGCGATAAACTGCGCAACTTGGCTCAGCCACGGCCGATGTTGTCAGTTTGTTTGCACACGCCCCGCTCGTCGTGATGGAGCTCGAGTTCCGCTGCAACTGCACACCGCACCCTGCTGTTGAATCGGACGAAAAGACTGATTCAGATGCCCTGCAGCCTTGCGGCACAGCTACGCTCCAGTTAGAGGAGTAACGTTGCGGTGATGCGACTTTGAGACGCGTCCCGCCGGCCCGGCGTCGCAATGCGCAGCGGGCGCGCTTATTGGTCTCTTGTCTTTTGATGAGCTGCTTCCGGTCGGACTTGTTCGGGATCAACAAATAAATGACAATGGGACACTTCTTGTTGAATTGTGTGCAAAAGGAATGTTGGATACTGGATTGTGTCAGCTACCCTGCGCATGGTTACCGTCGCGTTGAGAATTCTAGACGCCTTGGCGCAGATCGAACTGGCTTCTTGGCAAATCTCCAGCGATCGCTGCCGCATCGGTAGGGAAATTTCTTTCGCTCGACATGAAGCTTGTTGGTCGGTGCCGGCACACTAAAACCGAGATACTTGTTCAATGTCTTGTACTCGATTAGTGGCCCGGTAGATGTCACTGGGCGCCGGATATTACATTCTTCTTTCGATTTTCGAGTCATCTGCCCTCGTATGGGGAATCAAAGGTGTAGCTTTGTGCAGATACACTTACTTGCTGCCCACTCGCAGCGTTTTGGAGCTCGCCTTCGCCATGGTTGCTTTGGTTGGGAAGAGGCTTTCATCTGTTGAAACTACTCGCATGTGGAATGGAGACAAAGAAACAACTCATGGCGTACTACAGCCTCACAGACTACCTTGACAAAATACCCTATTGACTCCCAGGTTCCCAACGTAGGTGACGGGTTGTCTGCGTGGAGAAATACATGCCATGCAGGAGCCTTGAGTGTTTGGTGTTGATTGCGTCGCCGAAAGCCACTCTGGACAGGAACATGCCCATAAAACGGTAAAAGCTGCAGTGCATGCACCCAACATGACTTTTCATTTGTCACTGGGACCGGCAAAGCGGCTTCACAGCCTGGTCTGGTGGCTCTTCCTGCTTCGATAGCCTGCCCGATTGGACATAGCGTCGTCCAATGGAGGAGGCGATCAGCATGCGTTCGGCAGAAGGATTCCGAAATATGACGTTGCTGGCGCCGTTCGTCTTATTGTTGGAATGTGTACCGCCCGCCCGCGCCGACTGTTTAAAAATCTCGCGAGTTCCTTCCAAATGTCAATGCGCGGCAATTCTTAGGGTAGCTCCCGCCGGCCATTGCAACTCAATTGTCTCGCAACAAGCCGGATCGACAGTGACGGGTCCCTTGGCAATCAATCATGCGCGCGCCTACCCTCTCAGTTGCCCTGCTGGCCGCGGCAGGTCGCAGTGCTTCCGCACAGGTCCTGACGGACGCCAAGAGCGCGTCCACATCATGGGGTGAGCTCTCGGCTTACGCAGATAACAAGGAAGATGCCTTTGGTGTCGGCTACGTCGGTCTTCCCGATGGCTGCCAAGTTGTAAGTAGTCTCAGCCGAGTCAATGGGGCGTTGCAATGGCTGACCAAGTCTCTAATTGACCAGGAATCCGTGAGCACGCTTCAGCGCCATGCTGAACGCTTCCCAGACTCCATAGACAATGTCACCACGGGGCGCTTCGCTCAGAAGCTTGCCGACTTTCAAGATGCACACAAAGGCAAGGAGTTTACTGGCCCTCTCAAGTTTCTGAACAGCTACCACTACATCGTCAACAACACCGGTCTGCTCACTGGCATTGGCGCCAGCACCGTGTTTGGCAGGGGCGTTGCCTTTTGGAACAATTACGGGCGCACGCTTTTCGACGCCGAGACGAGTCAGATTCAGTACAGCAGCCTCTTTGGCAATGGCACCGAGCGTCCCAAGGTGACGGTCCGCACCACAAGCCAGTCTCGCATCCAAAACTCGCAGATCAACTGGTCGCTCGGCTTCTTTGGCCCATCGTACAACTCTACACCCGAGCCTGACCTGCTGCACTGGCAGGCGCCGTTTGGCACTGTCATCATTCCCGAGGGCGGCACCGAGAATAACACCCTTGCTTCCTATGATAGCTGCACAAACTCCAATAACAAGGACAATGGCGATGTAGCTGCCGTCAAACAAGAGCGATACAAGAAGATTTACACTCGCGCTGCTATAAAGCGCTTTGAGAGCTACGCCCCTTCTGGCTTCAATTTCACCCACGATGACATTTACGGCATGCAGATGACGTGCGCCTACGAGTACGGCTACATTGGCCAGTCTGACTTTTGCCAAATCTTTACCGCCAACGAGTGGGCTGGGTTTGAAAATGTCCTGGACCAGCAGTACTACTACCTATACAGCTACGGCAACCCTACCGGTCGTGCCCAGGGTGTCGGCTATGTCCAAGAACTGATTGCCCGTCTAAACCACGAGTACATTACCGTCTCCAACTCATCCGTCAACTCCACCTTTGACAACAACGGCAAGACTTTTCCTCTTGGTCAACAGGTCTATGCAGACTTTTCCCACGACGACATCATCATCTCCGTCCTGACCGCTCTGTCGGTGGACTACATCAAGAAGTCGCCCACGCTAGACGAGTACCCTCCCAGCTCCAACACCCACGTCACCCTCTCGCACCTCACCCCGTTTGGCGCCAACCTCATCACGGAGCAGATTGGCTGCTCGTCTGGCAGCCCGGAGCCCGTCGAGAACCGTCGCGTGCAGTACACGCCTGGTCAGTACGGCTACGAGGCCAAGAATGCAACCCACAAGTTTATCCGCATGCGCTTGAACAATGCGATCCTGCCGCTCAACACGATTCGTGGCGGAAAGTGTGGAAACAGCACCACGGGCCGTCTCGATGGCTTGTGTGAGCTTTCCGCGTTTCTTGAGAGCCAGGCCAATGCTTTCAAGGATAGCAACTACCAGTACGCTTGCTTTGGCAATTATACGCTCAAAAACTCAACTACTCATGTTGACTATGACGGTACAATTTTTGCCGGCAAGATCTACAACTAAAAGAGCTTATAAAGAATATGAGCAGCTCTTTTTACAGGATATGTGAGTTGGGCTGCGTAGCGATCTACGATGGATGCCTAGTTCTTTTGCCTGAGTGCGATGCGTGACAAAGTTTAGCGTCTGGTTCAATAAAGGCTAGAGTAATAACAAGGTGATACATAATAACAAGGTGATACATAATAATAAGGCGATACAAGTAACTATGAAAAGTTTTATACTCTGCCGTGATCAGCAGGTGCCTCGGTGCGGCCAGAGAGAGACTCGCCCACTAGACTCTGCTGGTACTGGCTGCAGTGCACGGATGGGCAGGTAAATGTCATTACGCAGCATGGTGCAGGGTACCTGCGTCAGCGCAGTTGCGCCAAACGCTGCGATGAGTGAAGTAGGGTGACACAAACGACTGACACGAGTATTTATCTCAGATTAAAATAACAAGGATAAAGTACGCCGTCGATCATCTTTTCAGTTGCAGGTAAATAGTCCAAATCCACACGCTTTCGTCTCTCAAAAGGCGGTGGCGGTTTGCTGAGCTGGGCCACAAATTGGTACCCGACCAATTCCCGAGAACAATAGCAAGAGTTAGCGTAGTGGCGCCAAGGTCAAACATCACAACGACAATACCATCAAGACTGAGCAAACAATAACGTCACAGGCGCGGCAACTAGTGGAAGAACCACGAAGAGATGTGGCCGCATGTCTAGCAATATATAAAGCGATATTGCGAGCGAGCAGACTTTACCCCCTTGGAAGAGATGAGACAGCCGCGCACTACGTAATGAGCTTTCGCCCTCGTCGCAACAAAACGCAACCCAGAGTTCTGTTCCGACATCAAATCAAGGCTATGGCTGCAGCTGCAGAATCACATCCCGTGCGGAGCCAGTCTGGCCATGGGCCATCTACAGGCAACATGACTGAAACCGCGATCCCGGACCTCTTCGCCTCGCAGCCTCCGGTTGTCGACATGCTCCAGACACAATCGTCACAGCTTCAGCAGGACACCATCGACGAGTGCCTGCCTTTTCTGAGCGGAGAAGAGCATGCAGGCAAATGTAATCAGTACGGCGTCCCCCGCCTAGACAAACAGCGCCACGTCAAGTTTCTGCACAAGATGCTTGGCAGCCTTCCACCGCAGTTTACGGCTGCAGATCCCAGCCGCCCGTGGTTCTTTTACTGGTGTCTCTCAGCGCTGACGTTGCTGGGAGAGGACGTCAGTGTCTATCGCGAGAGTCTAGTCAAAACTGTCCGTCCCATCCAGAATGCCAGCGGCGGCTTTGGGGGAGGCGTCGGCCAGGATTCTCACCTGGCGACCACTTATGCCACCGTGTTGGCACTGATGCTCGTGGGTGGGGAAGAGGCGTATAAAATTATAGACAGGCGTGCAATGTGGAAATGGCTCTCCTCGCTGAAGCAGGCTGATGGAGGCTTCCAGATGGTCGTAGGAGGCGAAGAGGATGTACGGTACGTGCAACCCACACCTGCCCTTTCCGCCTCTTGCTGTCAAGCTTCCGGCGGAGAGATGCCGAGAGGCTAGGATAATCGACTAATAGAGGGTTTTTTTTTTTGTTTTTGCAGAGGCGCATACTGCGCATCAGTTATCATTTCCCTGCTCGGGATTCCCCTCGAGACGTCAGCCGACTCGCCTGCTTTCGCAGCCGGCCACAAAACCCTCTTCAGCGGTCTCGGAGAGTGGATAGGCAGATGTGAGTACCCTGAGACCTGAATGATTTCTGGTTGGCCACTGACGCATGCTCGCTACTCTTGCCAGGCCAGACATACGAAGGTGGCGTGGCTGCAATCCCGGGGATCGAGGCACACGGGGCGTATGCCTTCTGTGCCCTCGCGTGTCTGTCCATACTGGACTCTCCGCATCGTTCCATACCAAAGTGAGTGGTCACAGATGCCCTTCTGGTCGTGGTCACACTCGGCGTTGCGTGATTGGGCGAACAACTGACCAATTTTGACTCTGACAGATACATGAACATGCCACGACTGATTGCGTGGCTGTCTTCTCGCCAGTACGCACCAGAAGGCGGCTTCTCTGGTCGCACAAACAAGCTCGTAGACGGCTGTTACAGCCACTGGGTTGGGGGATGCTGGCCGCTCATCCAGGCCGCCTTGAGCGGGCCACGCAGTGGTGAGGCCAGATCCGCAGACCAGCAGGCCGCAGATACTGGCAGCCTATTCAGTCGTAACGGACTGATCCGTTACATTTTATGCTGTTGCCAGGATCAGACCCCTCGCGGTGGCTTGAGGGATAAGCCAAGCAAGTAGGTTACCTCGATGACGTTCGCTTATGCTGGTTCATGATGCATTAACAGTTTTTGTTGCTTTATAGATACTCAGATGCCTATCACACATGCTATGTGCTAGCTGGCCTAAGCTCCGCACAGCACAAGTGGACTGTACAGACTGCACGGCCAACTGGTTCTGCCGGCGGCGCTGACGGGTGGGAGGCTCTGCCATACATCGAGGACGAGCAAGTATTCGATGAAAATGACCGAATTGGAACGACACATCCCGTATACGTAATACCTCAGCACAAGGTCGAAGCTGCATGGGAGTATTATGCTTCCAACATGAGTCTCTGAGGTCCCACAGGCGATGAATGCTGGGTCCTGCGCGCCGGTGGTTGAATCTGTATGCGGAATATTCGGCACGACTGCGAGCCAAGGATACGTTGAAGAATTCGGAGCTACCAAAATACGAAGGTACTAATGTCTCCCGGCAGCTGGAATCAAGGCTGCATTGATGAACCAGTTGTGAATGTGGAATTTGGCAATACCAGCCCCTGCTTCGAATATTCCATCAATTCGTGATACCATTCGCGGGAAGACAGCTCACTTGCATGGACGCATCTGGGTGGGCGGCTTGCCTTAGCTACATATGGCCAACGCATCAAAACATTGGGGCAGGCTAAATTTTTCTAAGAAAGGGCGCGGGAGGAGAAGCGGCCGGAGATGGACTCTGAAAGCCACAGAACACGGCGTACAACTACGTGGCCAACTCGAAAGAAAGGGCAGGTAGGGGAGGAAAAGCAAATGGCAAATGTTGACATGCATTCGAGAGAGTTCACTCGGCACAAAATGAGAAGTGATGCACCAGGGCTGACAAAGTAAACAGAGTGCGCAAGCAAGTATTTAACTTTTGATCCCCTTCTTGTGAATCAAAAGATGGAATATGCAAAGCGCAAAGACATTAGCCTGCAAGGAAGGCAAATATTTCTTCCATGCCAAGGGGCGTGTATCATCCGCCGTGCAGTTGTGCGCGGGCTTTGAGTCAGGATCTGCAGGCCGTCGAGAAGCTGGAGCTGGCGAACTAACTAATAAACATGTCAAATGCATGATGCGGCGCGAGCCCCGCTGTGGAAAGGCGAAAGGGAATCATCAGAGAAGAAACTCGAAAAGGCAAAAAGGCAAAAGAAAACCCTGCAAAGAGCCATGCCGCACTATCGCCAGCCTGCTCGCCGCCCCCGCGACTCTCCGGGGGATGCAGAGGGTGTGTGAATGGAAGCCGGCTGGCTGTATCTGGAGTCTCATCTTGCACACCTTATTAGCCAGAAAATATTCATTGACAATTTCTGGCACTCGTACTGGTCGACTCTGGGCATGGCGCAGGCTGGAAGGTGGGTGTTTTTCCGGGCTGCGAGCACGACGAATGATGTAGCGGCCAGGCAGGACGGGGCCCAGGCACTGCATCTATTAGTGCGGCGAGGCCGAGTCTTTTTTCATTTTCTGCTGGGGATGATGCGTTGGCAGTTGTGAGATGGTCTTCAGAAGGGGTCTTGTGCAGCGTGATGGCTTGTTACCAGGATGGCAAGACCTCAGTTGGTTTATGCGTCTCGAAACTACAATGGCGACAATGGTTAGTTGACGATGTAATGCTGCTCCTGTCCCCAAGTCGCAGACACAAGACAGAAGTTGGATAACAAACCCTGGCATAGAGATGCATATGTTTATCTCAGAATTGTGCAAGTGGACCAGCATAAGGTTTAGTCGCTTCTATGTATGGAAGAGTGCCGATTATCGACTTGCAGCAGGGCAATTGCGGCGGGCTGGGCTGGCTGGCGGGTGGCGTGGCATTTCAAGCCCATCTGCCGACATGGGCGGCTCAGGGTTTCGGGGGCACCACGGTACGTTCAATTCATCCGCGAACATACTCGAAAAGTTGTCAAGCAGTCAAGAGTTGATGACGGCAGTATGCATTTGGTGCGACGACGATACGTTGCCATTGCATCGAAATTGGTCGCATACAAACTGGGGAGGGGGGGGGGAGCAAGCAGGACGGCGGCGTTTCTTGCTGGTGTCGACTTGGTGATTGTTACGGATTACTGCGGGCACCTCTCGTCGTTTATATTAGATGGTGTTTCTTGTTATTATTGATAATTATTTTCCTCATATTAAATGCATGAACCCTGTACTGCGATGGAGACACAACTGGAGATCCTTGGTGGGCGCGAGATGCCTGGCCTGGCCTGCTTTTCGCGTGCAAATCACTCGCAGTGCGCCACTGGGGTTTGGCCGGATGGCTGACCTTGACGGTCCTGGCATGGCGCAAGTCCTCGCGGATGCCATTGACGAGGCCATGGCGGTAAATCCGGCGTCTGATAAAGTTTGAAAGAGCACGTGGGTTATGACCAAGATCGTTGAGCCTCGTGAGGACACTCAGACCGAAAACCGATGACTCGAGGCATGGGTTGATTCCTGTTGAAATTGCTGGATGGCTGGTTTCTTTGCCCCTCCAGCGCTGCCCCTCTTGGTGACGAGGAGTCTGGAGACCAGCAACAAAGCAGGCGCCCCTCATGTTGTCACTTTTGGTGTTGCAGACTGGCCGAGATGTACCCTTCAACGCAGATGCAACTGTATTTCGCGCGAAAAGCGGACATAAGGTACCTGTTTTAGAAGGTAGGGGCTCCGTCTGTTATCACAGTGCAAGGTGCATCTACTCCGTAATAATAAATAGAGACTTGACCACCATAAGCCAGCCCCTCACCTGCAGCAACCATCGACAGGCTAAACTACCCTAGTTAATAAATTAGCCTCTTGCCATCTGCAAACGCACACGCCCTTGAATCAATCCCACGCCCCCTTTGCCGTTGCAAGTCGTCTATCTAAACTAACTAGTTGGCGTTTTCTTTTGACTAAATATTCTATTTATGATTATTCTTTTTTTTTTTTGCCTTTTCTGCCAATGCCTCGCCAAGCTTCCAATTCCTCGTTATCCACTGACGGGTACGCTACACAGAAGCTCGGAGCCATTGCTGATGGAACCACCGCACTGGGTAACGAACCAAACGTCACCAATTGGCGCCTCATGGAACACCCAAGAACAAGTCGAGCCATGACCGATCGTCTAGAACACTCGGATTATTCTTCGCATTTTCCCAAGCGTGGGGTTGACTGCTTGACGGGCGCCTAGATGAAACACATCGAGCAGAGCCCATTGTCGATAAACTCAACGCTTTACAGATAGTCAATGCACAAACGGCCCCGTGCAGGCGCCTATACTGGATCTCGCCTGGCACAAAACCGAGAAACGACACCGCATATACAGAAGAACAAAGTGACAAGGCATTGGCATTCGAATTGAATGGTGCCAAAGAATACCGAAAGAGGCATGCGAGCCGACCACCCTTTCGGCATTGCCCGCAATGGAACCTCCTGCTGTGCATGATTCGGATTCGCTCCAGGGCCAGCCGCCATATTTCATAACACCGACGCGTATTTGCTGCGCGCGCCCACTTCGCCGTGGAACAACCGCCTCGGCACTAATACTAGTCTCCTCTGGGCCCGCGTCGTCGACCAATGTGTCATCAGTCGAGGACTCATTTGTCGAGGACTTACACAAATGTAACAGCAACTAAGAGCTAGAAGGTCACGTCTGCGCGGAGCCGATTCTTCCAGCTCTATCGCAGCCTGCTCGCATCTAGTGGTATGATTAAGTCGCTGTGCTAGCTGGTGTTTGGAGTAACGTTTGTGCTAATACCAACATTGGCTATAAACTAGCGTATCCAAATTACATACCCTCGCAGCTTCAAGATGCGCGTTATTCCTCGAACAAGAGAGCAGCATCGGACAGTCCACAAAACAGTCAATCTGAGGAAAGAGACATCTTCTTGGATATTGCAAACGGTTTCGAGTAGAAGAACAGTCTATGAACTGCAATTGAGTCTCTAAACTCTAGGCAGCATATCCATCGCCGAATCACGCACATATTCTTACACCAAGCGTGTAATCCGTGATCATGGCATATACAGTACATGTGCATAAATCATCGCACTTGGTTTGCACATACTTGCACATATTGGTGCCAGGCTCATGGGACATGATGATCAGCGCTGACAGCGCCGCCGACGTCCAAGCGGCCTTTCGCTGGTTTGCGAACTTGCTGGCAATCGACCCCGCGCGCCACACGACACCTTCATTTCATTGGCACATGGTGAAGTTGCAGCGCCATGAGACGTGCCTGCACACATTTGCCTGCTTGCTATTATACCCAGCGGCGCTGCCAACACATCATTGCATCTGAGCGGGGGTTGAGGGCTCAGACAACAGGCAGGGCCATTAACAAGGCGCCGCACGACACCCCTCCATTGACAAGGCAGCCAATCATATATGCCTTGCTCACCGGTTTCTTCCATCGGAAATGAAATGGCGAGAGGCGGCCATGCGCTTTGCCGCCACCCACCGTCCGTTTGCTGCTGTATCACGACATAGCCTCATCTCCAACCTCAGGTCAGTGAGGCGGGCCCTTTTGCATGTAAGCAAAAGACGTGGACTGATGGCACACAGTATCAAAACAAAAACAAGTAAAGGGTCCAATCGCACGGCAGCAGGCCCAGCACAGAGCTGAGCGGCGCTGGTGCCAGCACCAGTGTCAAGCTAGCGGTCCACCTGAATCCACCTCCCAGCCACTTTTCACAGGCTGTTCATGCACAAGTTTTTGGTTAATGGGGGGAATAGAGGGCCTGCCAGCGCTGCTCACCGACCTCGACCAGTTCGTGTGTTTATTATGTATGCTCCAGGCCCTTGTGCATACGCTGGCTAGACCCGGCCACCGCAGACATGGGTATACATTGCGCATCAACCCCGACCCTCGGCAAGCCAATGTTTGTCCAGCGGTGCGGAGCTAAAAAGCCCTCCATGGATTTGGCGTGTTCCTCTGGTAGTTATTGCACCGCCTGCAATAACTCACCAGTGTCACCACTTGTTCGGAACTGTCTGGAGTTCTGCAGTCCTACCAGGGTCGCCAAACTTAGCACTGCCAGCCCCCTGTCGGTGTTCCCCTCCCCGCTAGATTTACACAGGATCTCTGGCGATACGCCAGTCCCAAGAATCCGGCCAGTCGGAAGTGCCAACTGAGCAAGCACTGATGGGATCATTCTAGTGCCGGACAACATGTCATATCTTGTCAATTGGCGCCTATACTTGTAGTATTACTCGATCCTGGCGGTGAGAGCGGCGAACAATACTGACTGGATAGGCATACGCCATCTTGCTCGCAGCAAAACATGCCGGCAACTATACATGCAGAGTAGCGCATTTTCGTGGAGAAAAGGCCCGGCGCAGTCCATGTACCCTGCTGCCTGCGATGCCGACAGGCAGCGACTGCACAGAGATCTCTTGGGGTCGGCCTTGCAGAGGCCTAGTCACCAGGAACTATATTCCCGTCTAACTAGTTGGCAAGTTTCTTGCAGAAATCATCCCAGAACGTCTGGAAAAGCATGCAAGCTGGGCCACTTAGTCGGCCTTGAGTGGTTCCAAGTCGCCACCATCGCACCGCGAAGCACCACAACAGACCGTGTTACAGATGGCTTTCCCTGGCAGCTGCATAGGAAGCCGTATTGGGAGTGGCTATTGCCAACCCGCCGGAACCACTCAAGGCACCCTACCAACGGCCAAACGGCCCCATTGAAACGGTGGGCTTTTGGCTCTGCTTGGTCTGCAAACTGGATACAGGCGAGCGAACATAGTTACCGAGTCTTTGCCAAAGAGAAGGGCTCACGGGGCTGTATCAATGCAGAGCCAGATGGGGGACTTTGGACCAAAGAGGGTATATCATACGAATTGCAAAGAAGGCGCGTTCGCAGCACAGGCATTCCCATTCGTTCTTTTCAAGCTGGCAGCAACCGCAGTATTACAGACTACTGTAAGATGAGCGCAATGCTCATTCCGATTAAAAACTCGCCTCTTCTTTGCCTCGCCGGCGCGACCTGCCCTTATTACCATGCGCCGTGGTGGAGCGTCCCAGGCCCAAGTGGCCGTGTATCAACTGGCAACTAGCTACGCCAACACATCAAGATGGGTCACACTCATCAGTCGAGAGCCGCAGTCGTCTGCTCGCCATTTTCCTGGCCGGCCTCGTTCTTGCTGGCCTGGCTGCATCTGCGGCGCTGCTCTGTCATACTTGCCACACCCCCTTTGGATACCCCCTCGGTGCGCGCTAATAGACTCATGATGATAATGGTGCACCGATTTGCAAATTAATAGCCCCGCGCTACTGCACATACCGTTGGTTTGTGTGTGCTGTACTTTTTCTCCTCGCCAGAACCCTGAATCGCTTACATATATACACCTTCTTCCCCCGATCTTCCGCCACCAAGACCGGACGCACATCGAACAACTCTTTCCATCTTCACTTCTCCTACTGCCAGTCTTGTCACCCGGTTTTGCTTCATCTCACCCTTTCTTCTTCCCTTGTACATCCATTGACAATTGGATGCCCGCCTTGTTTTTCTTGCATCAACACTACAACTCAACCAGCGCAATTCTTGCCCCCGATTGGTGGAGCAGAAACTGCTAGGAAGTAGACACGCCTACGCCCACGCACACACACACACACACAGTTCCCTCCACCCCGAGGCTGGCCAAGTACACCGGCCTCTGAGGCAACGCTGAGAAATTCTCTGCGGCCGCCTTTGTTTCTTGCGGCATTTCATTCTTTCTTTTACGTTTGCAAAAGGCGATTGTGCAAAGGCCGCCTCACAATGAGTGGTTTTTATATGCAGTACCTGGAAAGTAAGTCACCAATGGCAACTGTTACACTTGACTACCATGGTCTGTTCTTGCTCCCTTGCACGGATCTGACGGTTCCTCGTTCGGAGGCGCCCCCGTGTTGATATAAACCACAGAGGGCAACTTGGCCGCTTTTCTTGTTGATGTACTCATGTCAATGTTCAAGCTGTGACAAAAAACAAATACTAACCGAGGTTTTCTGCTTTGAACAGGTCTCTGCCGACGACGTGGTTGGATTGACCCCTCGTACGAATGCTATCGCGACCCCAACGGCTTTACATGCCTCGTTCTTGTTAATGGTCGCGCATACCAGACGGATTTGGCGTACGCATCCGACTCGCTAGCACAGGAAAACGCTGCTATGCGCGCCTTTATGGTCTGCCGTAACTTCTCTGTCAACGGAGGCATGCTGGCGCGCAACGGCATTGTCCAAGGCCTTCCCGCCGCGCCGGAGAGCAGTCGCCGACGAAAGAGCCGCCAGAGCTCAGCGCGAGAGAGCCCCGATCACAACAGCGGAGGCCGACGATCGGGCCACCACTCGAGCAGCAGCTCGACCGCCTCGTTTGACTAAACGACACAAGACATGTTTGCCTCCCTGGGCAGCGCGCATTGTCCTGTTTACACGCTGCTGGGGGTGGGCGCGAGGGGTATTCTGGCCAGTGGATACTGAACCTTGTCGTCCCCGGGGGGGGGGGGGGGTTCGAGTATTAAACGCCGACCATCAAATCTCTGCGATTCGGGTCTTTGGTGTGACGCGAGATGAGCAAAAACTTCTGCAAAGGAAGAAAGAACAAAGGCAAAGTCTTACACGCGGTTGAAAGACTTCACAGCGTTCCAGTATCATGGAATACCCGTGGCTTTGCTAACCTGGGAGCGCCTTGTCAACGACTGCGCACCCCAAAAAAGGAACGGATATATGAAATCTTTGGATGAAAATGCGACGAAATAAAGAAAAGCAACGAGCGATCCGATTGATGTTATACCATCTACGACTTTATGACGAAACGAAACGAATACTTTTAGACATGTCTTGACTTTTTCTTTTTCTTCTTCTTCTTCTTCTTCTTCTTCTTTCTTTCGTCTTCTATGATTCTCGTGACTGGGGATGTTCTTCATGCCCCTGAATGAAATCGTATTGTTGCCTGGCCCAGATTTGAATGAAACGGCCGCTGTTTTTTCTTCACGTTTTTTTTTTATTATATTGTTGATGTTGTCTGGTTTATTTTTTTTTCTTCTTTTTCACTTTTGCGTTGCTAGTCTCGGAAGTCGGGTCGTAACTGATTATGGATGATGGAGGAGGGGGTTTGCTGTCACCATTTTGGGTCGAGACTTGTACCGGGACTCGCTTATTTTTTCCTCATGGACGCACAAGCCCAAAGAAAGCTTGCATGACTACTTATGACCATTATGATTACGACGGAGGAGACAAGAATTAAATTGTCATTGTTTTCTTTTTCTTACCACCATGTCAGCATTCTTATTTTCTGCCGTGCCTGACCATGATTGACAGCACTGCCATGTCCAATATGTGTGACGGCCGCTTCTGGTCCTTTCTTGTTGCGCAGATTTCTTTGTCTCGTCGTGCTGGTCCCATGTCAAGGCTCCAGCTTCGGGGACCTTGCGTCACGCCACCTCGCGCAATGAGCGGAAGACGTCTCATCCCAAGGCCCTGCTTGTCTCACAGGGCAACACACACACCTGCATGCTAGCGTTACTGTGAGCGCCCAGCTGCTCGGTTGTGACTGCGGCCTTGGGATCATGGGCCCGGGGGTGTGCGGCCCAAACGTCTGGGGAAGGTGGGCTTGCGCTGGTGTGGTGACACGAGGGGATAGCGCGGCTAACAATGTGCATCCCAACTACACCAAATCGATCTGCATCGTACATCGTAAATCGATGGATGTAGCTGGAGATAAGAGGTTCGTGTTCGATGCTAAAAGATTCTCTTGATGGGAGGATTCTAAAGAAGAAAGCGCGAAAATAGAAGAAGGATGAAAGGAAATCCTTACTCAATACTGGTAAGAAACCGAAAGAGTGGCAATCATCGACGGGTTTCGGATTTGCGAATGATAACTTGGACATCCGGCGTATAGTTTGTCGCATTATTATAGCGAGTGTAACACGTTGGTTCCAAACTTTGCTCAATCATCCGGCCGAAAGAAGCAAGAAAAAGAGCTGTGAGAAATCAACGTTATCAGAACCCGGCTTTTCTTACTAACAATGATTCAAGTGTCAAGGCTGCTCCTGGCCATTCTAGCTCTAGTACGGATTACACGCGACGAACAACACGCGGCGAACAACACATGACGTAGCCGACAAGGTCCATAAATGGCGGGTTGACAGATCGCCCAGCTATGATTATCATCATTTGCAGTAGTGCTGCGCTGTGCGGGAGCAACGTGCGCCCGAAAATTGCCGGAGAGTCGACAGATCATCTGCGAGCCGTATCATGCTGTCATTGCAGTGTGGCATCATCTACACTGGCAGCGAGCCTTCGTCGGTGGGTGTCGATGTGTGCGCTGTGTTGGTGTAAGTGGGCTGAGTCTGTGTGGCCTATAACAGGGAGGATGATGGCGTGAAGGAGAGACAACGGGGGGCAGTAGAAAGCGAGATGCGATTTGCTCACTAACTAGTGCAGCGTGTACACCAGTGACGAAAGAAGACGCTGCTTGAATGTGAAAATACTTTGTTCTTTGACACCTTGTGTACAGGCAACCCTTTCTCATTCGCACGCTCTGTGGCTTCATCGCTGGCATCTTTCGACTCTCCTCTTTGTTGCCGAGTATACTCCTGATCATCTTGAGTGATGGCTAATGACCTCGCCTGTTACCTTTTTTTTCTCGCGGCGTAACAGCCCATGATGGTGGTGGTGTGGACGAGGTGGATTGATTGGTGGCAATCGTGCAGGCCATGGATGCAAGGGAGTTTGGGGGCAAGAGTGGCTGCGCAAGTTGGAGGAGGGGTGTCCATGCGGAGGCTAAGTATAATTTTCCAACGTCCCGGTAGGCTTGAAAGCACGTCTACTTGGAGACGACTCACAATGTCAGCGAGTCGCCCGTCTTGTTATGGCGACGAGCTTCGACTCCGCTTGGTCTCGGTGGCACCGCCATTTCGAGTTGCGGAGTGCAGAAGGCTGCTTGCTGCTCATGCATGTGCCCGTCGATGTGCAGGGCGCACGTTCATCTTGCATTACTTGTCGCTCGCTTGACAAGGCCATGACGGTGTGGTGCATAAACATAGATTTCGATGCCCCATTGGTCGTGGCGGGTGGTTCTCAACAACACACGAACGTAATACAGAGCTTACGATGAGTCGCCTCCAAACGCCCCCAGCAAGTGGCAACGGGTGACAGAGCAATCTCATGGCTAGCGTTGGCGTCGAAACGAGACGTGGCCAGGCTAGACTGTGTAGGACACAAACCCAAGGCAAAACGTCAGCCGTCGGCCAGTTTGGTGCGACAGCCAATGGTGAAGCCCTGGTTTGATGGCGTCAGGGAAGGGTGCGTGTAATCATTTGCCAGACAATTACCCATCTCCTTGACTTCCGCGGTGGTACACAGGTGATGACTGATGAGCCGAGTGCTTGGTACTTTTGTTGGCGGGGCCGAGCCACGACACACGCCCTGAATCAGCCTCGAGGCTGCTCTGAACTCGTTCCCGTTTGCTATTTGGATCTGCAATGACGACTTTGACAAAGCAAGCCCATGACTTCACACTGCCCAAAGAAAATCTCTGACGGATGAAGCAGTCCGCCTAATACAGATGACTGTGCCAAGGCCAATGGCTGCAGGCAATGTATTTAGAGTGACGGAGGCACGAGCAGCCTGATCCCTGTCCAGAGTTGCGTGGATGAGACAGATCTGACATCTCATCTCTGACCGCCTAGTAAGCTATCACGTTGCAGAATCAGTGTCTGATCCTGGACGTTGCCAGTGTTGGCTTGCGCAGTCACGATGTGAACGCTCGAGGGTCATGATTGCTCTGTACGACATGCTGGAGAACAAGTACGTTTTTGCTACGAGACAAAGTATTAAACGCCCGAGTTGTGGGCTAATAATAAATGACGATGAAGAAAGTAAGTGGATTCTTACCGCGATATTCTGCACCTTCCTTGCTAGGCCCTGTCAACGATGTGGCCAATGCGCTCGCCTGCTCGACGAATCAGGAACATCACTGTTTCTGTGCGAATGCTTTCTTATCTATGGTGTAAAATCAGACTGTCAACCGCAGCTGTCGTTCGGGGCTCACCCCAGAAAAATCATACTCAAATTCTCTTGCAAGCAAAGCATAATATTTCGTTGCCGATATGGAGGTCCCAGGCGCAGGCCGCCAGGTGCATGGCGGGCTTGCAAACGACACAATAGATACCTTGGAATCTTGTCGCCACTTGAACCAAGGAAAACGACATCTGTCGGCAAACGATGACCAATCTCAGGAGCTGCAACATAAGAAGCGAAACAACGTTTGTCTTGACGCTCAATCTGATCCCGCAGCCGCAGTGCCTAATCCCGTCAATGCTCCAGCAGCCGGCACCTTGTTCGCGGCAAACGGCGAAGATGAATGGACATTCCCGGACCTGTACGACTTCGCGGACGGCGAGCTTGACAATGCAGACTTTGAATTGGATATCTTCGCTGCCAACAATTCGGCTGCAACGTCAAAGTCACCCGGAGCGCAAGCGTCCGAGGATATCTGGCAATTCTTAAGCTTACCGCCCTCTCCAGACGATGACAAGCCGCCACCGAGTGTCTTGCGCGAGTTTGACAATGTTTCGACCTCGACATGCGCACCAAAATTCGACCCTACCCTGCAATATTCCACTCCGAACTCTGCTTCTCCGGCTGTGGACGACAGCAATGGCAGCGGCAAAGATGTTAGCGAAAGCATTAGCTGGGACTATGTCAACTGTCAGCTGCACCAGACCTACACTGATCAGGTTTTGAGTCTCTCCAAGGAGCGTAATGAGAGCATCAAGGCTGTTCAATCACATGTTGCCGAGCCAGTGACACCACCGCCAACCGCCGTTTCCGCCCCGGCTGGGATGCTTCTTCGGCCTGGTAAAGTATGGTTTCATCTCCAGGAAATGCTCCAAGCAAAAGAATCAATCTACAGAAACCAATCAGAAGTAAAGTTTGAACTTTTTGCCCGGGTCGTTCACACACGTCGAGAGAACTTGCAGAAGAAGCAACTGTTCCTGCTGCGCGACCTGTTCAAGATAAAGCTGCCTTTGATATCGGGAGTTTTACTTAATTAGGAGCATGGAGATTCTGTCGATATTGGAGCCAGAGAGATCTTGAAGAGCAGTGATCCCGCACTCAAATGCTACTGCCAATGCACCTTGCAGAGAGACGCACGCGCAGAGCTCGGATACGCGCTCATTTTACACTGTATACGCGAAATCAAGTGGAAGGAAATTATGGCGGCCATGGATTTTCTGGGTAGAAAGGACTTGGACGATCCTGGAATGTGTTCCCCATACTGATGTGTTCCCCATACTGATGTGATCTATGAACAATGATGTATGGCTCTATTGCACTATTGCACTATTGCTCGGCTCTAGCCTGTCGACTCGAAAAGCTAGATAGCTTCAAATAGAAAGAACTTGTATGATTTCGAATAATGAAACTCTAGCATCTCTATTCAGGAAATAATCTATAACCTCTAATGACAAAATTCTTCAATCTCCAATGGCCGATGGTCCAAATCTGATGCGCTTTTTTTGTCCCGTCACGATTTGTCTGCTTACAAATGCGCGCTGGACTTGAGCTTGGGTACGATGCGGCCTTGAGAAACCACTCGCAGCTCATCCAAGTCGTGCTGGGACAGGCGAGGCTTGTCGCCACGGCGGCGCTGCCAGCTCTCGTCCGTCTCGATAATGGCGGCGCCGTCGTCGTCACCCGTGACGTCGACAAACTGATACGAGCGGTACTCGCAGTTTTTCCAGCTCGTGGCTAAAAAGACAACAGTCAGTTACAATCTCTCCCTCTTTCTCTCTCTCGTTTTTTTTTTCCAAGTTTAGTCGCCGCGACACACACACCCAGAGGTTTAGCAATTTCAACATACCGTTTGCGCTGGGAATATCCTGATACTCATCCGTCAAAAAGTGCAGAAACGCGCCGTGCGACACCACCACAACGTGCTTGTCCGTCTGCAAGCCGGCAATGTCGCGCAGCGCCCGTCTCGCCTCGCGCGCGCGCGCCTCAATCTTGTCCTTTGTCGGCTCAAACGGCGTGTCGCCGAGCTTATCCGTCCACAGCCCGTCACGGACCCGCGACAGATCCACCTTGCTTCCAAACTCGCCCGCCAGCGCCGCGACCGGAGAGCCCGTGTCCGAGGGCATGTCCGACAGCTCCTGCAAGGTGTCGAGCGCGATGATTGGGTACGGCGCTGCTGCCCCCGGCGGCGGCGGCGGCGGCGGCGGCCCCCCGGCGGGCCCGTCGCCAAAGGCGCGGATGCAGGTCCAGAGCGTGCGGCGCATGGGCGAGGCGACGAGGTGCGCGACGAGGGCGTGGTGGGGAAATTCGGAGCGCAGGTCCTGGCACTGCTGCTCGCCGAGCGGCGTGAGGTCCGGGTCGTGCATGGTTTCGTTTTCGACGCTGAGGTTGTGGAAGCCTTGGGCGTGGCGGACGAGGTGAATGGTGGGGGCCATGATGGGTGGTGATGGTGATAAGTTTTTTTGGTGTCTTGGTGAGGGACAGCGTTGTGGCGGTGATGGAATGAATGCCTGCTTCTTGTTTAGGATTTAATGATCCTAAAAGGTAGGAATAAGTCCAAGTTCAAGAGATCAGATGCGCTTATATGATCCAAGAGTTTGCAGCTTTCAAGTCGTAAGCTGAAACAATAGACGTGGTGAATAGGAAAGAAACATGAGAGACAAACGAATGAACGGCATATGAAAGAAAAAAAATGACTATTCGTCACCGATCTAGCACCAGCTCAATTTTAATGCGGGTCAACCCGGGGACAATGCCGCTTCGTCTTTCGCCTTGAATCAACTAGCAGCACACAAAGGCGCAGCCGAACACGGCCGCGTTTCGGTGACTCTTGCTCCGATCGAGCGAAACGCGACCCTTTGCCCGCGAATAGTCGGTTCGGGACAATGAATTGGATCCAAACGACGTTTGCCTGCCGCCATGATGAGGGAACACAGCATTGATGTCATGCGAGTGGTATCTTGTTGCTGTCGGGAGCGGCGGCTTGCCACGGAGGGGCCAAAAGGATTCCCTAGACCTGTCAAACGGCCCACGTTGGCAGCGAAGCCAGTCTAGTACAGCCATGCTATCAGCAGGCGACAGTAGGTGGAGATGAGGCCGTCATCAGCAAATGTAAAAGACAATCTTGATAAAAACGTTCAGAATCAGTCAACTTTCGAGGCTTCCAGATGTGGTATATTGAGACAGCCTATTGAACATGCATGTTGCAGTTATTCATTCCAACTCTATCCCACACACATGCAGCGAGACACGCTGCTCAAACTTCTCCTTCTCATAATCCTAATGTAAGCAGTATTATAAACGCTTCCTTGCAAACGCCGTCGATACCCTCCGCCATATCCCATTGGACCTTTCTGATTCTATACACCTTTAGCATGCCGACATGGTAGTCTGCGAGATCGCAGAGCAGCTCCAAGAAACCTCTTCTGCCGGCTCATCCTACAGCTCAATCAGCGCCTCCTCTTGTGCCGGCTGTTTCACTGGCTCATGCTGCGGGACAGAAGGAAGCTGTCCAGCATACCCCCAAGTCTGAGGAGCTTGCTGCGATGGAGCGGACGCCTGGGCCTGCTGCCAATACGGTTGCTGATGTGTTCTGGGAACAGCTTGCTGAGGAGGTTGCGCGTGGGGAGGGGAGTGGACCGGTTGCGTTTGCGCTGGCACTGGCGTGCCCTGTGTCTGAGATGACACTGATCCGCGGTGGTACTGCATTTGCTGGAGGTTAGGGTAGGGCGACTGTGCGGCATCTGGTGCGGGTCCGGGCGCCGACGGGCCGGAAGGAGACGGCACTGGTGGCGGGGCACTGGGGTTGGCATAATATGCCATATTTGGATCGGCAGATGGCGACATTAGAGGCTGCTGCGGCACATGCATATGTGATGAGTCTGTTTGCTGTGGCATCGAAGGGTACTGGTCAGGGACGGCGGCGTAGGACGCAAACTGGGGCTGGCTTGGCTGCGCCTGCTGCAAGTGCGGGCTTCGCATGGACGGGTAGCCTAGCTGCTGCCCGGTGTAGAAGGACTCTCCGTGCGCGTTACCCGTGTTTTGCGCCGAAATAGATGGGTACGGACCAGCATGTTGCCGGAGAGGAGCCGGGCTGAAACCGAGGTGCTGTTGACTGTACGCTTTTGAGAGTCGTTCCTCTAGCATACGGTCATAGTATCGGACGACAGTCGACAACTTCGCATGCAAATCTAGTAATGTGTCTGTGATGGCATATTAGGTAATGTTTGAGATCAGCCAGTAGCCGCACGTACCATGCTTGCTCATAGTCTCGCCATAGGTGCGGGCCAGCTTCGGCCGCAGCGTGCCAATGCTGTCGTACAATTCCTGAATTTGGGGCTCTCGAAGAATCGTCCCCGGAGGCTGGGTTTGAAGACGGTCGACCAAGGTAGCGAATAGGTTAATATTTTCAGCTTCGACGGGAGTCAATTCATAATCGTTCTTGGGCATGGCGAATGTGTTGGCTACGCTTCCCGATGGTGTTGTGGTCTGCTCCTTAAGCGCGGCACTGTGCTTTTGTTTCAGCTCCTCCACATCTGCTAATGATGCAGCGATCGCAGCGCGCAGGTCAGCATCTTCCTCTTCGGCTTGCTTTGCGGCGGCTGAGTCGCTGGCTTTATGACCGTTGACTGGAGACGCAACCTTGCCCTTGGTGGAGCTGTTGACCTCCTCCAAGCTCATGGCCAGAGCCTTTTTGATGTCTTCGTCAAAATCATCCTCAACGCGAGCATTGCGCGGCTGCATAGCTGTAGTGCTCTTGGTCTTGTGTGGGTAGGTAGGAGAGCGATCTTGAAGAGGACCTAGATCCTTGTAACCCTTGCCAGTGATTTTCGCGTAGCAACCGTCATCGACCCGTACCGGTGTGTGTATTCCGAGATGTGGGAGTGCGACAGTCTTGGTCGAGCACTGTTGGTCGAAGCAGTTTCCACAGTTGCGACAATGGTGCTTTCGGTTCGTAAAGGTAAAGGCGGTGCGACATCGCATGCAAACGTCAGAGTCGGCCCATTCGGGGGGCTGTTCAGATGTCAGAATCAGCAAACTTGGGAAGGGGTTCAAAGCAGATGGCGTACCGCATTACTGTCAATCATGCTGCTAGCAACTGCAACCTTGGGAGGGAAGTGATAGCCGTCGCGCTGTAGTGTTCGATACACTTCTCCAATATAGGAGAGCTCGTATCGACCTTCTGTGGCGCCAGCCCAAGACTGAACCAGCTCCAGAATCTTAGATTTGACTTCTCCATTGACGGCGGCTCCGCCAACGGCTTGAAGAAGCGACACCATATTGTCCATGAATTCGCGTGAGGCAATCTCGGCCAAGAAATGGGAGCCGCCATTCTTGACACAAGTATCGGTGAGCTACAATGCAGTTAGCAGACAAGCCATCACATGTTTCGAGATACTGCCCATGCCCTACATTCAGCGCGCTGATTTGCGTATTGGGATTTTTGTTGCCTATGCGACGTTTGAGGCTGCGCATGGCCTCTTTGGGAGCGACTGTCTTTGAACGAATAACATCGGAGATTTCGAGGTTGAGGGCAATATCCTCTCTGCGGCCAAGTTAGCGCATGACTTCGAGGATGGTAGAAGCAACGTACAGGCTGCTACTGGTGGCCTTTTCGATCTGTTCGTCCAGAGCCGTGTTGGCCGAGGAAGACCACCAGGACATCATATTGAAAAGAGAAAGCGGGCGGCTCACGCGGAACCGCAGAGAATTGCAGAGCTGTGTTGGTCGGAGACGGAGGAGAATTAGAACAAAAGTCGATGTAAAGTCAGCGCTGGTGATGGTAAATGCAGGACAAGGTCGAGGGTTGCAAAGGCGACGATGATGGACTTGAGTCAAGGCCAATGTTCCAGGTCTAGGTAGACTAGTTGTCAAGTTAGCTTGCCTCCGCGCGGTGACGACGTAGGTATTGCGGCGAGACCCACAAGAGGTGGCGCTGTGTCAGAAGGCAGAAGCCAAAAGCATTTATTTAGCGGGCCCAAGGGGACCTTTTCAGGTACTAGGTACCTACCTTAGGTACCTTAGACGAAGCGCCTGAGGCAGGGCGGCCAAAAGGGCGTGTGTGTCGCTGTAACCCGCGAGTCGGCATGTGGCGTTTAACTTGATTCAATTATGATGAAATTAATTTGCATTTTTTATTGCATCCCAATCCTGTTCTTTTGGGAATAGTGTATACTTGGCAGTGACCTAGATATTGGCCGTCTATTCATCGTCCGCGCTCAACAACGCGCCCCAGCTGTCAAGGTACCTCCTCAACGCTGCACTAGCCTCATTGGCCACGCGTACCTCCTCCATCTGGCTTGCTCCTGCTAACTAAATATCCGTACTTGCTCCCAAAAGTTACCCCACACTGCCGGCGTCAGCTAGTTATTATTACCTCCAAGTGGCCGTACCACATGTTTGTTCATGGCCTTTGCATCGATTCTTTTTGTTGTATGTCAAGCATAGCAGGAGCGCCCATTTATTCCCTCTCGATTTTATCTCATTATATACAGCAAGCAACTTTCCTGGCTTCCGCCGAACCTTCCACTCCACTCTACGTATTCATCCGCCGTCACCCAGTTTCGCGACACTGACGACTCCCCATCCGCGACGCCTTGAACCAATCTTCGCCATCAGCGACACCTATAGGCCGAGGCTGCGATGGCTATAGCTCAATCTACACTGCATCCGATATAATCGACTCGCAAGTCCCCCTCGACACCTTGCGGTCGTCGGCAAGGGGACAGCCTGTCCATGGCTGCCAACGCCAGATACAGCCTTCCACCAGGCTATAACAACCATGCCGCCAAGGGCGCTGGCGGCAAACCCGCCCTACCTCATATCGACGATGTGGTTGCATTGCCAACCGACGTCGACATCAAAAAGCCACTCAAGTCGTTGCTTGAACAGGCCGAAATGTCACTGCGCCAGTCCGAAATGAGCCGTGACTTCAACAGGCCAGCACTGGCCTTAAAGGATTTTATCCGCGCGTCTGTTATCACGGTCCAGCTAGTATCTCATCATAAAGATTATTTATTGCTGAAAGAGGGTCGCGGAGATCTGGCAATGAGACACAACGCGCTTATGACACGGATCAAACAGCAGAGCGACACGTACGACCAGATTAAAAAGGACATCATAGCCGACAACAAGAGGACTGGTGTGCTGCCCAAATCACAAAAGTCGGGACAGTTGCAACTGAATGGAAATCATTCCTCTGCAACACCACCCCTCACCACAAGCAATGGTCACGCGGTGACGCCCTCTGGCAAGGTCAAGCCCAAGGTGCAGCCAAAGCCACAATCCCTCCAAGGAAATGCTGTCCCCGGCCACGGAAGGTCTTCTTCGAGCAATAACGCCAATTTTGACTTGGCAGCGCGCTTTGCGAATCTTCGAGGGCCGCAGACGACTCCCGGCCAAGACCCGCGCATCAAGACTCATCCGATTCTGCCATTAAAACCTGCCGGCCCCCGAGACATGCCTCCGTCGCCGCAGAGGTCAGAGCCGAGCGCAGCAAATGAAGTGCCATCACTACCAAAGATGCCGGATGCGATATATCACCCAGCCCGTGGTAGCGTTTCCAGTGACGCTGGACGTCCGCCAGCCACCACTCCAAGAGGCTCATTCAGTCGCGCAACCCCCACCTCTTCACTCAATAACATGCCGAGCCCAGTATCTGCGAGGCAGAGCATGGAATACTTCCCGCCTGTGTCTAGCAACACTACTGGCAGTAAACTATCGCCACAGAAGCCCGCCGCCGACGACGAGACTGACACCATCGCGGCCGAAGAACTTTTCCAGGCAATGAAACAGAGCGGCTCTGTACTGATTATAGATGTTCGCTCTCGCGCTGAATTCGACGAAGGCCACATCATGTCTTCTTCAACAATCTGCGTGGAGGCTAGTATCCTACTTCGAGACAATATATCAGCGGCAGAAATTACCGAGAGCCTAGTCCTGTCGCCCAACCAAGAACAGTCGCAATTCGATCGACGCAACGAGTACGAGCTTGTTGTTTTCTATGACCAGGACTCGGAAGAAATCCCTCGTTCTCCTCGCAGCTCTGATGATATGGTAATTGTATCTTTGCATCGCGCACTGGTACACCTCAACTATGGCCGCGACCTTAAGCGCCCCCCAAAGATCCTAAAAGGCGGCTTAGATGCGTGGGTTGATTTGATGGGCTCTGCTTCATTACAAACTACAAGCCTCAACAGCGGTTCCCAAGTTCCGCCTTCACGAGCTCGAAGTGGGACTTTCCAGCGCAGGAGATCAAAGTACATCCGGCCTCTACGCGCGGATGAAGTCAAAGTCTGGCAGCAGACTCTAGAAAACGAAGATATCAGTGCAAATCAACCTCCTGAGTATCATCGCTCGACCGAGTCTTTTCTACGCCGTTTTCCTCCAGTCTTGACAGAGCAGGAGTCGATGACGTCCTCTCCGACAACCGAACAGCCGCCACGATACAGTTCCCTGCACAGCATTGATCCGTACACCGATCTTCCGTCGCCTCCAACCCGGCCTGCGCCTTCAGTACCTCGACTCAGTTATAGCAGCTTGTCACATACGTCAGATGAGGCTGACCGCTTTGAGGAACCTGTAGCACCCCGCCAAAGCGTACGTGTAAAGAAGGTCCCAGAGCAAATGACGGGAGACGGCTACAGATTATACACAGGCCTCAACAATCCACACAATTGGTGCTACGCAAACAGTACTTTGCAGTCGCTCCTGGCGTCCCCAGACTTTGGAAAGGAGCTGTCCGATTCGACATGGAGCACGGAATATCGAGCACCGAAGAAGGACACTGAAAAGATAGAACATGCTCAGCTAATGATTCGCATCGTATCTAATCTGTTTCACTGGATGAGCACTGGCAATCTCGAAGTCATGAAGGCTCAAACTCTCATGGTCAGTAAAACTTGATGCCTCAGCACCGAATCATAGGTAAACTGACACTTGGCAGGACTATTCCCAGCATATATGCAAAAAGAGCCGCTCAAACGCCCAATTCGGAGGAACACAGCAACAAGATGCGCAAGAGTTCATGTCTTTTCTCATGGAGAATTTGCATGACGAGACCAACTCACGTCGAAATCGAAAGGGTAACGCGATGCAGCCAAACACAAAGTCACAGCCGCTCCTCTACGCCGCCGTCCAATACTGGTACAATCACCTCCAGTACAACGAGTCCATTGTCGATAAGTACTGGCGAGGGCTGGAGCTTTCGACGGTCAAGTGTCTCGACTGCCACACCAAGACGTATACTTTCTCCCCCTTTGAGTGGATTCCGGCGCCAGTCGCGCTCGGAAGCACGCGGCAGACGCTGGAGCAGTCCCTGCACCAGCACATTGCCAACAACACGCTCGACGACTTCTCCTGCGACAAGTGCCGCCGCAACACGCGCGCGATGCAGTCCATTTCCTTTGCGCGCCTGCCTCCGCTGCTCTGCGTCTGCTTCCGTCGCTTCAACTACAACCAGGCCACCGGCGACATCAAAAAGTCGACGGCGCCCGTGACCTGGGACTTCAACGACTTTGACTTTTCGCCGTACTTTTTTGAGAATGGCAACGGCCGCACGCCGCCCGGCACGGGCGACCAGCACGCGTACGAGGGCCCGTTTCGGTATGAGTGCTACGCCGTCATTGTGCACGCCGGCAGCAGGACGGATAACGGGCACTACTTTGCGTACGTGCGGGACCAGAGCACGCATGATCCGTATGCGTGGCTTTGCTGCAATGATAGCAGGGTCACGAGGGTCCGCATTGGCAGCGGGGATCGCGATGATATCCAGAATGAAGTTTTCAAGTCGGGACAGGACAGAGTCCCGTATCTGGTGTTCTTCCGACGCAAGGGATGAGCCGAAGCGGTTTGCTTGGCTTCTTGTTGTATATATTTCCAGGTTTTTTGAGCCATCGCTTTCTGCGTTTGTCTTGATATTTTCTCTACATTTTGCACTTTACTTGCATAGCCAATTATCTCATGTCTCTGTCAGCCGAAACAAACACGGATAATTATTAGTATTTATAGAATGGTGTAATAGTGGCCTGAGCCATCATACAGAGAGGCACACCGTGAGCGGTGACCACATGTCCCAAGAATGGCCCAAGTTACCTACCCTTTTCGTCCAGTTTTGAAATGGTGTAACCGCAACGTATTGTGCATCAAAAGCACGCCTTGGAAGGAAAAGATGCAACAAGTGCAGCGCGACAAATTCAGTTTCAACCATACCTAATGCCCAGTAAACTTGGATACAACCTGCTGCCAGTACTCTCAAACTATAATGTAATCCTTTCTTTTTAGAACGATTTGGGCCTCGCCCTTGGTCTTGTCGGGTACAATGAAGCTAACCCTTTGTTCTGACCAGGCCAGATTAGTTGTGCCTCTGCATCTTTGCAGCTTTAATGTCAATGCCGTGAACGCCGCGGCCACCGTCTTCGTCCATGAATGGTTGGTAGGAAAAGCAGCGCTTTTCCTTGTAAAGGGCCGCGAATAATTCACAGTTCGGCTGAGCCGCGTTGAACAACAGCTCCGTGTAATGCAGGTAGCCATAGTTTGTCGCGCATGCCGGCCCGCCATGACACCACGAAATGTTCATGGCCTCCGAGTCCTGGTGAAGCCCGAAGCTGTCAGGCTCGATATTTGACAGCCACTTCCAGTGACAGCCGCGCGTCTTTGAACCTGTATCCACTCTGACCCTTCGCCAGCCTCGGAGTCGAATCCGGCCACCGTTGGCCTGGCTGTCCACCTCGTCGAAGTAGATGGCTTGGTCGCAGGAAAAGCAGCCCATCTCAAATTTTTCATCATGGATACAAGTAAATTGGTTGCGAACAATGGATGAGATGTCTCCGAATCTGGCGGGGACGGCCCGGATATGCGGGCAGAATAATTTGGGATGGTTCTTGACCAGCTCGGTAGCCTTTTCGACAACCTGCTCTCTCCAGTCCCGGCTGTTATCGGACTTGATCTCAGTTGACCATTCGATGTAGACAGATTGTTGACCGGGCTTGCTCATTGGGTTCCACCTGTATTCTGCCTGCAAGTTGAGCGAGATACAGGGCTCATGGGGACAAGAAGGTACAGAGCGGCGTTTATAATCTTGCTCTGGATGCATCACTAGGAAATTATCCATATCCTTCAAGGACAGCGTAGTATGGGGGCAGACGGTCACAAACCCTTCTGCACCGATGCAAACTCGCACCTCGTCTGTTCGATGTCGCTGATACTTTGAGAACAGGAAGCCACCGTGTTTCCTGTCACATGCGGAGCAACGTCGCTTGGCCAGGATATTTTCAATTCGTATCGCATACTCAGGCTCGTTGCGAGCATAAATGCAGTCGTCACAGAACTTGGTTCCAGCGGGAGTTCGAAAGTTGGTGACAAAGCCCGCGCGGTTCTTCGCAAATACATAATTAGCTTCTGAGTCGGACCTTGAAGATAAAGAAAACATGCATTTGGTTCCTGTGATTCTTCTCCGTCGTGGGGGCCCAAAGTCAAGCCGTTGACGCTTTGGTCGGTAGCTTGTCGTCTCCGCGTCTCCGCCTCAAGCAGCATGCTACGGTCGAGGGAGCCAATAGGTGTGACTGTGCGCCTCTGATTGGCGTGTATAGACGATGAGGCAAGCTGTGTGTCCATGTTGATCGTCTTTTTACCTGTCTTGCGACAGAACTTGATGGAGCAGATAGGGATGGTGGGAATGATTGGAGGAGGCAGAGAAGAAAAGAGCAGAATGAGGATACAGATCTTAAGTCGAATTGCTGATATGTGTCGAGGGGATGAATAATTCTAGGGCGCAAAGGGGCTTTCCATATTTTATGGGTGAGAGGTGCCAGTTTCGTATCGGAAGTCGCGATCAAGGTCACAACGCGGCATGTTCTGTGTTGCTCGCAAACTGCGAACTTGGGTGATTTGCGACTTTTAAGCTTGTGTTGGACTGATTTCTTGATTTTGTCATAATGAGCAAGTTCGCCGGGGATCACGGCCTTGTAGCGCTACTCGAATGTGCTGGATCGTATCCAAGGTAATTCGGACGAGACCTCAGCATAAGTTGGGGCATGCCAAGAAAAGCAGCATAGTGAGCCGACGACATTTGATGGGCCTATTCTAGACCAAAGTGGCCGACGATGCCGGTTACAAAGCTCGCCGAGTGAAGTCATATGAGAAGAATCTCAATCAAAAAAAGAGTTATTTCTTGTCCAAGAATGAAGTGAATTTAAGAACAAGCACGCCTTGGAGTAATGAATGGGCTAGGCAGTCGTCAGTGGCCATCACTTACAAGGATAACGGATAAATGCAGCGCCCCACCTTGATGGCGCCCACCAAGACGTACAGTGGGCGTAACCGCTCGAAACTGTACAACCATCAAACCCTCAAGCTCCTGGACACACCATTCCTCATCGAGCGAGAGTAACGGCGGAAGCGGCAGCGAGACAAAATGCATCAAAGATGGTAGACAGATGCACAAGGGTCGTAAAGTAGCCCCTTTGTACGCTCTGCAGGTGGCTGAAGCCGCTCAGGCTTCGTTCATCTGTGATACAGCGTTGCCTGCCTTGATGAATTCTACAGCGCCGCCGCCAATCATTAAGCAAATCATATCACGACGGTGCTTGTAAAATGTTACCAAAAAAGAAAGACGCCTGGGGAGGTCATTATACTCCGCTTGTGTGTAATTGTGTCGCTGAATCATCCAAGAAGCGCTACTGGTAACCCATTGGATAGTTTACTAGGCCTCGTGGAACGTACGAGCAGGGTATGTGAGGGCAAGGCGCTTATTAGAGAGTAGGTTAGTCATTATTTGCCTAGGACCGCTTCAGCCAACACATCGCAAGCGATACCTGCTCCTCTTGCTTCGAAGTCGGAAACAAGAATGGATGAGCTGATACATCATCGTACGATACTTTACACGCCGGTCCTCCTTGACGCCTTACTACTCCACTTGTGACTACTCGCTGCGATCTTGACGCCTTTGTTTCTTTCTTGGGCAAGGGGATGAATGAGTAGTAGTGGTGTATGTTCCTTCCAGCGGTCGTAGCTCGCTCAGGTCCCCTAATAAAGAGAGAGAGTTCAGGACGTGCCCATAGGTAGGCGCCGCAGACAGTGGGCGATGACGATCAAGTCTCCATAGCACTGCAACCTATCGACGTCGAATTCTTTCATTGTTCAGTTGGTAGTTGCATTGCCGAACACTTCCTCGTGATGCTCAAAATTTTCCCCAGTTGGTAGACTAACTCCTTCAAAATACAACCTGAATGGCTGGTAGATTCATCCTGTTTGACGCAGTTGTACCGACCAGCTGGTATCGTCATTACTGCATTCTGGCAGAGTGATGCTCAAAGCAGCCAACGTCGACACAGCTGGATCAGACTGTTCGCGGAGGAAAGCGTTGGCGTAGCGAAGCGCAAGGGGTACTTGGAGCGCTACATGGCCGCAGCTACCTAAATAGGTGAGGAGAGACCTATTAAGTTAGTAATAGGTTAACCAGCTAACATTGCTGCGTGGCTGGAGACGTTATCACCCTCAGCATTGCTACACATGCGGAACTCGACCTGAAACCTATTTTTCTTGGAGCCCGGCGCTTGTCTGGGCGTTTGATGGCAGGTCCGGACATCCCCTCTTCTAATGACCCGCGATCCAGGCTGGCGCGCCAGGCGGCAAAGAATGGAGGAGCTTCTTCCCTCCCCCCCCCCGACACGGTATATTGCCATGTGGAGAGCCCCCATACAGTGCGCTCAAAGGTAGAACAATTGGCGCCGTATGTCACGCCAAAAAACACAGACGCCTGCTTCTTAGCGTACAGTTATTGTCCCGCATATGTGACACCGTCTACAGCTTCACGGATGCTACCAGCGCCTAAGCCTAGTAGCTAAAGGCGCCAGGTGAAAAAGGTTGAGGATTCGAGTGCGGTTATCAAACGTAACAGCCTACTAAAAATATAATAGAATAGCTATGAAACTAACAGACTTGGTCATTTCAAGGATTACTTCCTAACGAGTACTTCTAATAGAGTACTTCTAATAGAGTACTTCTAATAGAGTACTTCTAATAGAGTACTTCTAATAGAGTACTTCTAATAGAGTACTTCTAATAGAGTACATTTCAGGATAGTACATTCTGCAGGTGAGTTATTACTAGTATATAAGTTCTTAGCGGATCCCGACGTTCCTCGCCACTTTTCAGGTCTGATGAGCGTCCACCCGGGCAGCTTAACCGCGCGTTCGGTTCATCCCGCATCATCCGCATCCCGAGGCCCTGATATACTCCATAAAATTAAGTTTTAGCACTGCTATCCCACGGAAACTTGAGCGGAAACTAGCTACTCCCGTATACTCTTGTTCAGATCCATTCGAGAACATCAGGATCAGTTGATGAGAAGCCAAAGCTCTCACCGAATACGAAGACGACTTTCTTGGTCCGTGTTTCAAGACGGATCGCTCGTGACCATTACGCCAGTATACTCACTGCGTATACCCAACTTCTTTTCCTGCCTTGGTGATTCACGAAGCAATTATCGGTGACTATTAGCTATGCCTGAGCTATTTTCCAACAGCCTTCTATTCATCTACGTTTTTTATACTGTTCGTACTGCTAGAGTTTAAACACCATCCGTAGGTATGCATAGGATGTATGTGTGTATATACGGGTTACTTGAATGGAGAAGCCACGACCAGACACTGAAGCCTCTATTGCAACATTTAGGCCAGTAGCAACAAGTACAATTGCCAGGTCAGAATGTGTTCACCCTTTTGTATATCATTTTGACAGCTTTCCCCGCGTAACCATAGAGACCATTCCAACTAGCGTGTTCATTGAATGAGCTGGGGGTAACCGGCACAAGGTAAACACCCCAAGGGATGAGAACGTGGACTAATATGCATGCAACTCGAAGTCGGGCGAGGAAAGGGCTATAAGACGAAGTTAAGCTTTGCATAGTTAGGCTGTCAAAATGCCTACGAAGTACGTTCTTCCATAACTAGTTTGATAGATAGTGGCATAATGCAGAGCAGGCATGTTCACCTTTGCTCGACTATCTAGCCTGACTGATGCTATTAACAGGTAACATTAGTTAATAAGTCAGTCTGCCATCAGACGGAATCGACAATTGAGCGCGTGACACAGGAGCCCAGGTATAACATAACACGTATTCTATATCGTACAGTTATTATCGAGCATTATCTGCAGATAATGTCTAGTCCGGATAAGCCGAAAATGGAGCAACTTACTTAAAGATCGCATGGCTAACAACTTGGACCACGTACTTGTTTGAGTGATTTGAGGGCTCCCAAATTTTATGCTCCGCGCGTTCCACGGACTTTTTCTCGTATCTGTCGGCGATCGACCAGTTCACCGCCTTGGCATGTTGCCTGATAAGCCAACACATGGACGACGGCCCGCTTAACTCTAAAAAAAACCGTATTCCTGATGGGGCTTCCGACTTGTCCCCTGACCACCTCAATTATCATGTATTCAAAAGCGCGGTTAGACAGGCCGCCTCCTCTGAGTGTGTCTCGGGACAGGACAATCAACCGCCATGGCAAAGGAGCTTAATAGCTCACATCGCAACTACATCATCTTGTCACAGCCCATTTATCAAGCTCTAGACAGCATGTTCCGGACCGTACATGAATATTCAGCTTCGTGTCCCTCGGGTCCGGCGCCCCCCTCATGATGGCTGGCCGCCGGCGACGGACCGAGCATCGAAGTTCCGCTTTCCGCCCTTTCATGATTAATTAGTGCTCCAATTATACCCTCATACGATGCCGAGAAAAGCGGGCGCCTGCTATTAACAACCAAGAAGCGAGGTAATTATAAATTCCATCCCACGCGATCTCCATTAATAGCTCTGTCTGCCAGGGCTAGGAAAGCTTAGCAGACAAGCACATCAGCCTGAAACTAATAACAGCCGTCAAGGTACTAGCATCAGCGGAAGATTAAATTGCCGTTTATGGGCATATCATTGGCTTCAAATTGCTATATCAACCTCGATTTATTCATCGCCATGCATGCCCTAGCTTTTCTGACTCAAGCCAACAGGCTGGCCCTTTCATCAGCCGGCAAACCAGCCAAGCCAAAAAGAAAATCTAATCAGGCTCTCTACCAGTCTTATCTAGACCTTGAAATAGCATTGCCCAAGTTTCTTCATGCGGGGGTATTTTAACGAGAGTCTATGATTAGCAGGAAATAGACCCAGGGCATTTACGTAGTGGAAACTATACAGACGTGTATATAATATGCTCATAAACAGCCAAGATACATACCTATTAGCCGCGAGCGCAAAATCACTATAATACGAATATTAGACTTTACACAGGCTGGGGAATAAGAGTGGTATATATATAATAGGAGGCGGATTCCGGGCATGATGTGACTCACAGGCAAGCTCAGGACAGCCCAGAACAGCTCAGGAACCTTTTTAGGAAAGAAATCAAGGTATTTAGTTTTCACGTTTTATGAAGAGTACAAATGAGAAGGCCAAGAGAAATACAGTAGCGTTGTCTTGGTATCATGCCGCTTCGCTTGGCTTGCAATGCTACCCTCCTCTTTTACTAGATAAGAGGCTTTAATCTTGTTAATAAGACTCATTCAGGTGTAATGAACATTTTCTAATATAGGAAACTGATAGCATGAGGTTTTTTTTCCTAGTTGCCTTAATGGTAACTAATAAGAAGTGATAACTTCAAGCCGCTAAACATATCGACTCAGTAAGGAGCAATAATAGCGACAAGTACTACAATCAAAACCTCGTCCACATGGACTATAGCTTATATCCATGAAATATAGTCAAATTATCTTTCATACGTTAGCCGCGTTATACAGGCCAAGTCAGTTGGTGTATAGCCCATCAAGTGTCGGTGCGGTCTCAGGCTAGTTTCCCCCTCGAGATATCTCAGTACAAGTACGAATTATATAAACCACTATTGCTACCATTCTGTGAAACGATGTATTAGACTTGCATACTATCCCAATTGGCTTTACTCGATGCCTATCTGAGAAGCTCGTCGCACTTGAGCAGTCTTACGTCCTTTATTTGTTCAACACCCTCGCTGCCTAGAAAGGCATTTGCTGCCAAAGATGATGTGGCTGCCTTGGTCCCCCCTCGGATGCGTGGCGGCATTCTTCGCTGTCCTAGACGTATGCCAGGCGCACAATCCAAAGGACAATCCCGAGTACTACGTTTTCCGTGGAGATAGCAGAAGTCCAGAAGAGATTCGGGACGCAGGCGGCTTTCTCCCTGACCCGGATGCGGCTAGCTACAGTCAGCCTACCACGTTCAGTCTCGACAATCATGTCAATGGAAGAACGGGCTCAACAGCTTACGTGTCGACATCAGCCGAGTTTGGGCAAGCGGCAAGAAACTTTGCCGGTCCAGGAAATTTTGTTTACCGGATCCACGTTACTCCTAATATGATCAATGTCAACGAGGCTCTTGCGCGAAGCAATCCGTACCCAAGACAGGAGGAGGCCAGCGCCTTGGGCGGCATTCCATGGACTGCAGTCGAGGGCTGGCTCCTGCTTGAAGAGGACCCTGAATTCGAAACCAGCAGCGACTATTTGGACGATGCCTCTGCCGACAGATTCACAGCCAGATACGCGGCTGAGTTTGCCGATCAGTTTGAGCCTAACCGGGCATATGACGACAGCGGACTGGGAGGACCTGCTAGGCAAACTCGAGCTGATCCCCAAGTCGCTTTGCTAGCAGCCCAGCCTCCGGACGAAGCGCAACTGATCACTGCTGCGACTACTTTTATGAACAATCATGCCGTGGCTGTCGGGTGGACGGAGAACCAGGCGTTCCCCTATGCCCCCCCGACGCCGCCAGCGAGCGCTGAACCGGTAGCTATGGAGAGTTTTGACGTTGCAAATATCTCAGGTGCTGAAATGGAGGATTTGACAGAGGGCCGGTTCGATAATCTCGACTGCCCGGAACTCAGATCAAGCCTCACCTTTTTCGATTACAAGATGCTCCCGCAGAGAGACATGCCACGTGCTGCAACAATTTCCCTAAACTCTAGAGATGACAAAAAGGGTATTTTCCTGCACTCTTCCATCAAAGTATTAGTTTTTGTCCTTTGATGCTAACAGTCAGCCCTCGGCGTATCAGCGCAATGTGAACAGCTCCGAGATGTTATTCGTCGGGTGACGCCGAAGCGACCAGAACCAAAAGGCAAGTGAGAAACAGAGGAATAGTGAAAGAGCTTTCTGGGCACAAGGATATGTTGGTTAACTGTCACAGGCTCGAAAACTACTGTTGATATTTGCAAACACGATCCTCTCAGCCCGCCTTGTACTACGGTTGAAGCCCCGAGGCGCCGTTGCGGTAGGTCTTGTCATACTGTCTGAGTTTCCATAGACTAATGCTCTGGTCTTTAGTCGCCGTGCCGCACGAGTACAAGGACGTGGTGTCTGGCGTAAGGACGCACGAGGCTGGTAGTATCTGCCGCTTTTACCTGTAAGCGGCTCGTTTCTGCTAGCTTGGCTACATGGAGAACTGACACGGTCGAAAACATTTCAGAGAGCCAAACTGCAAGGGCGAGTACTTTGAAGCTAGTACTAAAACTGTTAACATCTACACAGCGCGTCCCAAGTTTAATGACAAGGTCGCGTCCCTTGTTTGCGATCCGGCGAAACCAAGGGCGGCACCTACGCGTTGGGAATGGACGTCGCAGAGCCAGAAGCAACTATGCAGTCGCTTAGACAAGCTGTCTCTTGAATTCAAGCTGGCCAACAGTCATGGATCTGGGACCTACGATAAGATCAAACTAGGTTTCGAGGACGCCGGACAAAAGGCTCACGTCATCACAGAAGGCCCCTCCCCCGGCTACGAGACTTCGCAGGATATCAACATACAGGACGTGTTTGGGCTGGATACCGTCGCTCTGGCCCAAATCAAAAGAGTCCGCCTTCTCGATGAGCTGACGGACTGGACATTTGGAGGAGACGCGTGGGACATTATTGGTAAAACCACTCGAACGCTCTCTCGTCCTTTCCGCCTTGAAAGCTAATTCGAGTCTAGGATTCACGCTCAAAGGACGATGCGCCGGCTCGGGAATCAATATCGCGCTTGACAAATTTTCCTCGCTCAACAAGGAGTTGCAGGCCCATCCTGACGTGCCAGGACGCTTCCAGTACAACCGGGACTGGGAGGTCTGGGCCGACAATGTCAAGCCCCACGACTGGGTTGCGAAGCCGCTGTGCAGCCACTTCCAAAGCATGAGCGTCAATCTGCACATTGCTGATGCAAACTGGGCCGGAACGGACAACAGCCTGTACGCCAAGGTGGGCAAGGGGCGCTTTTTAATCACGCGCCACCCTTCTCGCAGGGAGGTCTTCACCACCGATATCAGCGTCAACAAGGCCTACGAGACCAAGCACGTTCCTGTCACCGATGTTGCATCTGTCGGGATTTCGAGTGAGGGGGGCCATGATGGGACGCTGCCTGAAGGTAAGAAAGAAGGACACACAGCGAGCTTGCCTGTTGGGGGACAATCGCTGTTTCAAACGAGAACCGACTGACACATTTCTTCTATAGAGGTGACGGTGTATGGAATCTGCTCTGGCACTTTTACGGCACTCTCCGTCAAGCAGGAAATCAAGGACTGGCTCTATGACGGTCAGACGGTGAATATTGCGCTAGCTCCCCATAAATGGGTCAAGGTCTAGAGATAATTGTGACGGGCAGCGTCGCTGCTGTGAGGCTGTCGATGATCCGACCAGACACAGCTTCTGTTGAAGAATAGAAGGTACACTCCAACGGGTGGTGCTCGACTTCAAAGAGTACAAAGAAGCTAGTATTACAAGAGTCAAGCAAATATACACTTCTACTGGTCATGCGACTTTGAATCTGCGGCTGATGACACTACACTTACAGTAGCCATACTATCTAGCGACCTGGGTCTGCCATGGTGAATCGTGATGCTTGTTGGTTTGGGCGTATACTCGCCTCTGCAGTATTTTGAACAGCAGATCTTGAGATACAACGTAACGTTGACCCAATAGTGACCCTCTCTACTCCAGGTATAGGCAGTGAAGCATTAGCTGCGGCGTTGTGGACGTTCAGTTGAGCGACTACCAACACAAGTGATATTATTTGCCGGATTATACAGCCTCATAGCGCAATTTTCCCCATCGTTTTATTGAAAGACAATATTGACTGTGTTTGCATCTAGCTCTAGGCTGCTAAATATTGACCCAAAGGATATCCCCTTGTTTATAATCTTTCAGCTCCGGCCGGTTCCTCCGCCCTCGGGCACCGGCACCGGCACCGGCACCGGCACAGAAGCACTTTGCTCAAACTAGTGCCGATTGCCAGGTCTAGGCCATCTGCTAATTTGCGAGGCAGCTCGACATATCGAGACGCAGGAGCCGGTAGGAGGGGGCAACAAATACCATGGAGGGCACTATAACTCGCAGTCAGCTTCAATCACTCGATGATGAAACAACAATAGCAGAGCAGTCTCTGGCCAGCATCTTCATCAACGTACCTTGCATCCCCCTGCTGTTACCTTTCGGGCCCAGTAAGGCGGGAGTTTCGCGGCCAGTTCCACCTTGTATACCGCTGTCTGTAACGCGGCGCAGCGCTTTTCCAATTTTGCTTGCCCGTCTTGGCTCTGCGCAGAGTTGTTCCCAAGGTCATGGCAAAGACCCAAGAGCTCGTCGAGTCCCATCTGCCATATCCGCTCCGCGTATTCGTCAGTTCGACGAAGAGCCTCTTGAACCACTCCCAAACGTGCGGATCACCACCATAATATGTCTCGTCTTTGCACGTCTCAATGAGCTCGTCAAGCTTTCCATCTTTGAAATCGTGCTCGAGGTCTTCCTTGAATTCATCAATCATGGGTATGCAGATCTTGTTTTTTCGCCCTGCAATAATATCATCTGCCTTTCCTCCTTTTAATGCACAAATCAACTTTGCTTTCAGGTCGTTTCCGTCGATATCATACCGCTGCGGGCCTCCAATTGCCTCTTGAAGAGCGGCCATGGCGTCGTCCAACCACTTGACAGCGTAACCGATAGGGTTATCCCACTGCTTGATCTCTTCGAGCAAGGTTCTCGCATGCGGCACTATAAGAGAAAACGCTGCTGCCTTGGCCACCGCCCTGGTCACACGGATTCTCGCCGTGCTGTGAACCGGACGCCCATTGTTACTCGTGAGCATCTCCTTGGTCGGGGCGCCACCGCAACAGAGTTGCCTCTTCCTGTTGCATGGCCTGCACTTCTGTGGTCCAAGAGGCTGACCCGGTACTCGCGTCACTCCAGTCTTGACAGACGGATCAGGTTTCGACTTGGGCTGAGGCACGCCTAGGCCGAGAGGCATCTTCCTCAAAGGGGAGTTGGCGGTCGCAGGAGGCTTCAGCGCACCGTTCAGGCCCCAGTCGGATATGCCGCGGCACGCTGCGTCACAGATCTGTTTACCCGGAGGATCTGACTTTTGTATAGGTGATGGTGCTTGACGAGTTCCCAGATTGGCACTGGCTAGTGCAACAGCGACAATGGAGAATAAAGTGATCCTCATTCTGACCATGGATGTCACTGGGGAATATACAAGAATAGGTACAAGGTTGGTAGAAAAATTGCTAGATGGTGTGTCGTTGTTATACTATAAGTAGGCAAGTCCAGATTACTTCAATAGTACTCCGTAGAGGCAAAATAGTAGATTATTAGTCCCTTACCTATAACATGTTTATTTTTTTTTTTCCCAGTAAACCCGTTACGTAGTAATTCGGACACGACAAGTATATCACAGAGTGCACTATCGCAGCGCCAATACGAGGATGACATGACACGTCCATATCAAAATATGGTAGTGTTCATTGGCATATCGCAAATACTATTAGCTACACTGACTGAAACCAGAGTATAAAAAAGACAGCAAAACCACGCAGAAGACGGCGTCTGAAAGGCGGCCCAGAATTACCGTAGTCGGCTCATCTACGTAGAGAGAGCTGTTGCAAGCTGTCCCAAGGCAGAGTTCAGTGCAGGTAATCATGTAGCCGCGGTTTATGGATATTACTACCAACATGAGTCAGTTGTTAGGCGCGATATTACTTTGGATGGTGGGCAGAGATAACCGGCCCATCGCTGACCTGACTAGCTTATCAGACCAGGGTTTTGCCGCGGTTCAGCTCTTATTACGAGTCAAAAGGCTTCGCACTGCGACGATTGTTAATAAACTAAAATTACACCTTTATTTAAAGCCGCGCGCGCGCGCACTGCACTATCACGGCGGCTAGACGAGGCCCGGCCTGCGACAGTAAAATTCTCAGAGGAGAACTTTTCCTCCCCTGAAAATTAACAAAGTCATGATAACAAATTACTTGCCAACTATTTACTAGTCGCTTTCTTGCACTTTTCCTTTACCTTCTTTGTGCTAGTTAGCCACACTAGTCTTACAACCAAAACCACAGTACGCGCCGCAAGGAAAATAACCGCAGTGCCAGGCAGGAAGTACTAATAATAGGACGACCTTGAGCTTTCTGATTTTTGTATCCTTTCCTCCTTTCGCTCCTTTGTTTTGGTTGGGTCATTGTGCCGAAAAGGGCAACCGGCAATCATGCAAAAATACAATCAATAAATCACCATCAAGGAATAAAAGTCATTTGTCAACTGCACATGTTCATACATTGCTCCCGCTTCGCACAGGAGCGAGCTAGCCGAGGGCAGAAATAACCTACAATACAAACAATACAACCATTAAGCTACGCAAAATTTCCCAGCCTTGCAAGGCAAAAGACTCGAATCGCGAAAATAAATCAGGCAAAGAAAGCAAAAACACGTTGCTGGCTTCATGCAACGGGCGGTATCATCGTCTCCTCTTCATCCATATAAACCTTTCCCTAGACTCCTGTGGAATTCTGCATGCGATTTCCCAATAATCTTGCCGTCGTCTCGTTGGATAGTTATCATGCCGTCATTTAGATATTCTTGACACACTCGGAAATCTCCTTGTCGTAGCGTTCGCGAATGACCTTGCGGTTGAGCTTCTGAGTGGCGGTGACGAGTCCCTAGAGAGAACATTATTAGTATTCGGGGCACAGCAGGTCGCACATCTTGGAGGAAACTCACAGTGGGGGGCAGCCATTCTTCCTCAGTAATGACAACACCGGCAACAATCTCCATGCCGCTTAGACCACCGCGGCGACCAGTGGTTTGCAGGTCCTTGAGCACCAGGGCATTGACCTTGGGGTCGGTGTGCATGTGGTGCTCGTCGACGCCGAGATCCTTGGCCTTTTGCACAAGAACGGCGTGGTTGGCCATGACAACGGCGATGGGACGGCTCTTCTCGGGGTCCGCGTAGATCATGAGGTTGGCGACGGTCTGGGTGCCGCGGTAGACGGACTCGACCTTTTCTAGAGCAATGTATTCACCGCCAGCCATCTTGACAAGATTCTTGACGCGATCGATGACCTTGAGATGACCGTTTTCGTCAAACTCACCAATGTCGCCACTCTTAAACCAGCCATCCTCGGTGATGGCCTTGGCGGTCTCCTCGGGGTTGTTGAAGTACTCCTTCATAACGGGAAGACCACGCATCCAGATCTCACCCTGGGGGACCTTGGCGTCGGCATCGTAGCCAATTTCGGGGATGGAAACGAGCTTGATCTCAATGGAAGCAGGCATGGGGCCAATGGCAAAAGGCGAGTACTCAAGAGGGCAGCCGAGAGCGCCATTGGCACAAGTCTCGGTGAGGCCATAGCCGACCAGCATGGGGCCGAGAATAAGAGAAAGGAAGTGCTTTGTGCCCTCGGAGATACCGCTGGCGCCGTTCATGGTGAAGCGTAGACGACCACCAGTGAGAGTGCGGACCTTGGAGAAGACGATGCTGTCAAAAATGCTTGCGAAGGGCAGCTTATTTCTAGTCATGAAGGTCTTGTAGTTGAAGGCACCCCAGAAAAGGCTCTGCTGAATTGCGCTAGCGCTCTCGAGCTTGGCCATGACACCCTTCTTGACAGTCTCCCAAACCTGGGGAACACCGACCATGACGGTGGGTCTGAGCTCGCGCATATCACCAGCGCAATTCTTGACCGAGGTGTCGGAGAGGGTGCGGGGGTTGCCGTAGCCGACGGTCCCGCCAATGAACATGAGCAGGTTCTCGAGGGCCATTTCGAAGATATGGGCGAGCGGGAGGTAGGCGAGGACGACTTCTCTATCACTGACGCATTCGTCGACGCAGGTGAGGAGACCGGTGACTGGGAGAGAAGTGGGTTAGAGGGCGAAGGGAACAAGATTGACTAGAGGCGCAAACTTACCACCAGAGACGAGAGACTCGTGGGTGATGCAAGCACCCTTGGGCAGACCGGTGGAACCAGAGGTGTACATGATGCAAAAGAGGTCCTTGTCTTTGGCGGGGTTGGGCTCAACCATGTTGTTCTTGCCAGCCTCACGGAGCTCCTTGTAGGAAATGACGGTGAGATCAGGGTTGTCAGCCCGGAAAGCCTCGATCTCGCCGCCCTCGGCAAAGATGCACTCCTCGTTAATGATGACGAGCTTGACCTTGGAGTCTTTGATAGGTTTGGCGGCGGTCTTGAGCAAGTGGGGGTCGACAAACATGGCCTTGGCATCGGTCTGAAGGAGAGAGTGGGCGACGCCGCTCTCGCCCAGAGTGTCGTATGCGGTGACAATGGAGATGGACTGGGAAGCGCAGGCGTGGGCAATGGAGGACCAGCCGGCGCTGGTGGTGGCAAAGAGGTGCAGCTTGTCCTCGGGGCCGAGGCCATGGTGTCGCAGACCAGAGGCAATTTCGAGGACGAGCTCCTCATACTGCTTGTAGTTGATAAATGAGAAGGGAGAGAGCTCGAAGAATTGCCACTCCTTGTCAACCTCGCGGACCTCGCCATCGATGTTCTTCTTGACCTTTTTGGTCTCCTTGTGAAGCTTGATAAGTTTGCGGGTACCGACGGCATTATTGTTGGGGTAGACACGGGCGCTGCGACGGACGATGTCGAAGACTGTGTGGACGTCCTTGGCCGGGCGGTTGAGGAGGCCGTTCTTTGCGCGAGGATGGCGGCGAGGAATGGTCTCGCCGGGAATCTTTTCAACGCCAGGTACCTGGACGGTAAAGGGAGGGCGATGGACCTGGGTCAGGGGCATGATGCCCGAGGTGTAGTCGGTCATGTTGAGAGGGTGGAGGACGGTCGGCTGTTCTGATCGGCTGTCTGGTATAGAGCTATAGGAGAGGTTGTGGTGGGAGGGCGAGAACGGGTAGAGACAGCAATAACAAAGAGGAGAAGGGTGACGATGGGGCCGGCGATGACGCTACTAAAAAGAAATTGGAGAGGCGAGTAGACAGGGACGGGGTTAGGCGAGCTGGCGCGGGATCGATGGAGAGAAGAGAAGTCAGAGAGAGGCAGAGGCGAGGAGGAAAACAATGAGGAGCGGCAGCAGCAAGACTTTTGGGTGGAGAGGCTGTGAGAGAAGCCAAGCAACCAAGGTGGCGGCAGGCCCAGGCAGAGTGGAAAGCGGAGAGAGGGCTGAAGTTGGCGTGGCTGGAGCTGCCTGCGTAGGTACTTGAGGGCTTGGTGGTGACTGGCACCAAAAGCTGGTACTGGGTACGGCGTTGCCCAGGGCCAAGCTATGGGGGCTTTCAGTGCTGTGCTGGGGAAAGGCTAGTGGCTGATGCTAACTGCAATACCTGCAAGTGCCTGCTTTTTAGTCGCAGTTAATCCGTACCTAGAGTGGACCAAGTCGACTTGGCCGCTTGTCATCTGTGTCTGTCTGGGGGAAAAGGGATGCTAGTGTAGCTGTGGTGGAGGCAGTGCGGGGGTGAGCTTTGCAGCTTGCAGACAATGGCTCAGTAGCTCAGTGGCTCAGTGCCAAGTGCTGGCCAGCGCCTGCATCTTCAGTCACAGGGCTCAAGCACCTCTCAGCCACTGGCTGACAAAAAACACCACTTCAAACCGCTGTACGCATACGTGAAAGACTCTTTGCAGCGCTCGGTGACTCAATGTAAAAGGGATAGTAATGCCTATTAAATATTGCTGGTCGTCTGTTCTCGAAATTATCAAACCCAGTCTCCCTCCCACCCCTCTCTCAGCCCCAACAAGCTTTGTCACCACATCTTCCGGGATCGACGGAGGGTTCAGCGATGGCACTCATGCAACTCCTGCCATGTCCGAGGCAAATTCGGTTCGAATAATGCGCATATCGTACGTTGTTTTTCTCCGTCTTCCGTCGCTTGGGTGGCGATGCTTTTTGCTCTTTGCAAATGTCACCTCACCCACGCGCTGATAGGTACTCGTAAGTACTCCGTTCTGTACGAAGCAATGGCCCCTCGAGCTTGTTCTCCCCAACGAAAATGTCCATATAACCGAACCCTGGTCTGCTTCCCCACGCCTCACGGCCTCTCGGCTTCAACAAAAAAATCCGCTTCCCAAGCTCTCCCTCACTCACTCACTCACTAACTAGATACCTACATTTTTCTATGCGCGACTTGGAGGCCGCACCATCACCGCCATCATCACCACGCCGAATATAATCCTTAGACTTGGAGAATAGCTTTCCTATCAGTTTCAATAACTAACGTGTGCTATTAATCCTAGACACAGGTTCGTTCGCCCGAGGTCCACGTCGCCACTCGCGACTAGTTTCAAGCCTCTGTCACCAATTACTTCTTATCTGCTCTCGCCGAGCTACCGATATGTCGTCTGCCAGTAGAACCGGAAGTAGAATCCTGCAGCCCTTCCCGACGTCATCGTATCGTACATCGGGCCACGTTCCTGACTGGGTAGACCTCCGCTCTGCCCGGATCGGATATTTCTTGTATCACGCTCTGTCCTGCCGCTTCCGCCAATAATGTCTTGCGCGCGTCCTGGGCTTTGGACCCCTGGTATGGAAACAACTGTTGAAGGCGGCGATCAGTTGGTTTGACTGCGTCTGCTTGGCTACACAGCGCCGCACTCGCTGCCGCCAAGCTCGCTGGACCTGCCCTTCCACATGGCCTACGCTCTGCACAGCTCGTTTGTGACAATTACTGCTACCAAGACCAGGTGGCGTAAGCCCTCGTCTTCGTACGGATGGCATGACCTGCACGCCCGCACTTCCTCTGCTCAACTTCCTCTGCTCAACTTCCCCAGACCTCCCTTCAATATTGTACGTGCTCAAAAGCTTGTGGCGCGCCACTGAAAAAAGCGCATAGCTGTGGCCTGCCAAATAAAACTATTTACAGCCCGCATTTGTTCAAATGGCCAACAACTGTTCAAGCTGCAGTCTCGCGGTTCCCGGTTTGTATAGTCGGTCCCGAAGTCATGCCTGCCTAAGCGCTTGTACTTACGCCCATCATGTTGCCGCGAATCCACCGCGCATCACTACCTTGTCCTTGTATCCATTGACCAATAGCTGTTGGTCTAACAGCTTCTCCAGATACTAATAGAGGCCTCTCATTCGCCCCGGCAGCCTCCGCACCATTGCCCAAGATCAGACCAACTCTGGGCCAGTACCCAGATATGACAATCCAAAGAGAATGTCCCCTGACCCTCCTCCTCAGGACCCCCGTGGCCGTTTTCTCCCTTCGTTTGCTCGATGCTATATCCTCACCACGGCTAAATGGTTTGAGGGTCCAATTCCGCTGCAGGCTGCAGCTTGCATGCGCCTGTGGTGTTGGCTCGTAACCCCGTCGGTGTTTTTCACATGCCTCCCCTTCATATTTAGGGTGCCGACCCTTTCATTTCGCGCCAACCAGCCCACACATGTAATAGCAGATTAAATACAATGCTGCATACAGTACGGGTCTCCTGCATATAGCCGTCTTAAGCCGCTGCAATCTCCAGTGGATATCGCGCATTGCTGGCTCTTCACGATCTCCAATCCACTCTCGTCGCATGAGGCTCAACGTCCGTCTCCTGCAGCCGACGAGGTGGATCGCGACGCAGGGCCGGCGTCTTGACAGGGGCTTTAACGTGAAAGAGAAACACTAGTTCAGGTTGTCAGATCGATTTGGATACTCTTCCGAAGAGGTCATATTTTCCTGATCCACAGCGCGTCATCGCCGAGGCTCACAAGAGTTCATCTGCGCATCACATTCCCAGCGGCCCTCGGCCATGCAGGAGAACCCCCACGCTCTGGCCGACGGCGTTTATAACACGAATTCTTCATCGGCAAGCCAAGTCGAGCCTTTGAAAAGGATTCTTCATCTTGATTGCCGCTGGCAAGTGGGCGAGCCCTTGGCATCCCTTCTTCGGCCTTCCCCACCAGATAGACTCGGGAACGCTATCCGCCTCGGTCACGGAGTGGCCCGTCTCAGCCATTGTCAGATACTCATCTGCCAGGTATGCAAGCTGTCAGGTAGCAGCCCTGCATTGTGGGTATTGCATGTGTAACTCTCGGCCGAGACACTTGGGCGCTAGTTGTTATCACCACTAAGAGCAGCTGCTGCTGGGTTTGGCACATGTGTCTAGCGACTTCATTGACCTATGGGCAGTTCACGTTTACATGAGTACCCTGGCTTGTCGCCTGCCCTGCCCCTCGTACTCGTACTTTTAGGGTTCTTATCCCATCTTATAGATTCCCGTCTTATGATTGAGAGAATTGATGACTATAAACTGGTCGTAAAATGAATCAGAATCTGTTGTCTCGTATCCACCAGAAGCATTCACCAGAAGCTCGGCGTCGATTCGCGGTCCGAAGAGATGCCTCCCCGTGACGTACGCCACAAGCAAGACGCTCAGGACGACCAGGATGACAGTACAGTAAAACCTGTGTTGGAATAGGCCCAAGCGTCTAAAATCTGGAAAAGAACAGTGAAGATTGTCCTTGTTGGGCTGCAGCATTGGACAAACTTGGACGTCATCGTAAAATAGACAGCCAAGGCGGCGAGGTAGCCTAGTTAGAGTGAACTATAGCAAAGCAACAGCCCAGCAATTGGCCTGCGATGAGCCCTACTGCGCTGCTCATGATGGCCTATAGATGATCTATATCGCCACTTTGGAACATGGAAAGCCGGACAAGAAACCATGATAGAAGCAGCCATGCTGGCTGAGCTTTGTATTGGGGCCGCAACCAAAAAGGTGTCACTCATACACAACCAAACGAACTAGTTCCGCACTCCCTTTTACTTTGTGATACTGAATCTATTCCATGGAAAGCTAATCTCTTCTGCCTCTGTTCGAGTCGTTTCTATCATTGTCCCGTAGCAAGCATCGACGTAGCAAGCATCAGCACAAATCAGCATGACAGTATCAGGCCGTGGCGACGGCGACGGCGGCAGCGGTATCGCGGATGCAACAAGTAGAACAATGGAATGCAAAGCCATTCCAAAGATGTTTCCTTTATGCGCAATTCCTACAGAAACCAAGGTCCATTAAACTGCTTGTACAACTATCCTCTGATACGGCCTTGATTACAGAAAGCTACTGCTCTAATTGCAACACTCGATCTGATTTGTCTAGGTTTTGAAATAACTTATATGGACCTGTATCTAACAATAAAGGTAACGTGTGTCTCTACTAAAAGATTGGATATTATCAATGCATGAGTCATCAGGCTTATACTATTGTATTTATATTTATATTTATATTACTGTTTAACGCCGGGAAATCCCTCTAAGGGCAAAGGGCGCCTGTAGGGGCTAAAAAGCCCATCTAGCAGGAATTAGATAGCTCTCGCTAATTAATTATAAGGCTTATAGATAGACCGCCTAGGGGTCTAGAGCTAAGAATAAGGAGTTAGTAACTAAGGTTAATCTTCACGAAGGTACTATCTAGGAGATATCCTCTAAGTGTAGATATAAATAATAAGAAGCCCCCTTCTTAGCGTATTTACCCTAGCTCTATAATACCTTACCGCCCCTGTGGTCTAACGCCTATACGCACGGAAGGCTCCCTAAGGATAAGTAAAGGAGGGAAAACCTAGAAAAACCTCCTTTCTCTAGGAAGGTAAAAGTATTATACATATAGCTATATAGATAGACCTCTATAAGACGGCGCCTATAGCTTTATTCTCGCGTGGCCTCTAAAGAGGTTATTAGCTAGTTATTATTTATAACGGGAAGGAGAACTCTCCTAAAAATTCCTTCCTAGTAGGTCCTTAATAGAATCACCCCTAAGGAGAGGCCTATTCTATTAGCCTACTAACAGTAGCTTTCTGCTAGTATTTATATTTATATTTATATTAATGTTTTACGCTAGGGGGATCCCTAACTTAGGGCAAAGGGCGCCTACGGGGGGTCTATCTTAATAATAAGGAAATATATAAGAAATTATTAAAAGTAGATTAAGATATATCCTATCTAAATAAGTCTTATAGGGCTTTTACTAGTTTATTATTAGGCTTAATATATAACCTCTTAGGGGCCTCTTAGCCTATCTAGGGGGATTATCTTAGATAGATCTTACTAAAGAATAAGGTCTTCTAGATAATAAAAGTAAATTTTAGCTATCTAGTGCCTAATATATTATCTATATATTAGTATTATTTAAACTATAGAGTTATTATAGCTCCTTATATTTTCTTATAAAAAAAGATATAACCTAAGGTTTTTCTCTTATTATAACTATACTCTAGAGTAATATCTTTATAATAAAATTATTTATAATATACTATAAAGTCTTTATAACTAGTCTTAGCTATATAGAGGTAATAGAGCTTTAGGTATAAAAGCTTAAGCTTTAGGTTTAGATAGTCTCTTATTAGTAATTTAAGTAGCTAATAGCTATTAAGCTAGTTATCCTACTACTATTTATTTAGGTATTTAGTAGCTACTTTTATAAAGATTCTCTTTATATAGCTCTTTATAAGATCTAGGAGCTTATTACCTAAGAGTAGTTATATTACTATACCCTCCTTTACTAATTTATTTATAATCTTATTTTTAAGTATCTTTTAGTATTCTAGTACTTATTAGATATTAACTAGGGCCTTAGACTTCTAGAATAAGCTCTAGAAGTTAATAATTATACTATATAAAGAGGTAAAAATACCTCCTCTTAGGCTAGTAATTACTATTATATTATTAAGGTAAATAACTATTTTATTAATCTAGGGTATTAGATACTAGATTACTACTTAAAGCCTATACCTTATACCTTCTACTTTTATATTAAAGACCTTACTTAAGGGAGTTAGTCTTCTACTATAATAAATATAGTAAGATCTTTTATAAAAGAGGGTATAGCCTATCCTTATATTTTACTTAGTATTTATTAATCTATTAGAAAAGATAGTAAGGTATTAGTTAGTTCTAGTTACTAGCTATTACTAGAAGGCTTTAGTCTCTCTAGCTTTATTTAAATAAGCCTCCTTTAAGAAGTAACTTAGTAGTTAAAGTAGTAGCTTCTTAAAAGCTAGAATACTATTATATATTATTACTATTATTATTAGGTGCTATTATCTTTAAGGACTAGCTACTCTATTTCTTATCTTAAAACCCTTAATCTTATATATTAATAAATACTTCTTATTAAGTAACCTTAGTTAAAAGGTATACTTATTTTTAGCTTTTTTAAGGAGTAGTTAAATTAGTAAAGTACTTAACTCTCTTTATAAGGTAGTTATTAGGGTAGTTTTTTATATTAGTATATAGCCTCTTAGAGCTTTTATTAGATATTTTTATATCTTATTTATCTAATTAGCTAGTCTATTCCTAACTAAATTAAAAGTTCTATTTTAGTTCTTTTTTATTAAGGGTTTTAAGCTACCCTAGTATTATAACTCTAACCTAAAGAGGAGTTTTAGGATTATTATTATATAAATTACTTTTCTAATAAATAAGGGTAAGATTCCTTTAAGTACTTAGTTAAGTCCCCTAATATATTATATAAGGGTTTAGGTCTTTATAATCTAGCCCTTAATATAGGTTTTAAAGAAGAAGTTAGAGCTAAGGTATATACCTAACTACTTAATCTTTAATTTAATTTTTACTTTATAATTATTATAATATAAAGTATTTATATAAGGGCTCCTTTTTTATATAAATAGAATAGCTTTAGTTTTTAGGGGGTTAAGTATTATACTATTATTTTTTATTATATTAATAATTTAGTTAAGTAGCTATTAGGCTTAAAGTACTAGGTCTAGTTAGTCTTAGCCTATTAGTAAAGTATTACTATTATTTATATATTTATATCTTTATACTCCCTTATATAAGTATCTAGTACTAAGGAAAAATAAGATTAGGGAGATTAGTAATCCTTATAAGAGGCTATATACTAACTTAATAGTATTACCCTAATAGTTACTTATTTAAATTCTAACCTTCTTACCTATTAAGAAGGATTTTATCTAATTTAGTAGGTTTATTATCTAACCTTACTCTTTTATTATTAGTAAAAGTTAGTATAGTTATATTATATTAAAAACTCCTTAAATATTAAATATTATAAAGATAGCTTCCTCTTATACTATAAAGGCTATCTTAATATTATAGTTTAGGGATTTAATAATATTTATAAAAGATCTTTTTAGTAAGGCTCTAATAACTACTAGAGGAAGAATATTATATTCTAAGCACTTTTATATAATTTATCTTACTAATAATTATTTTATACCTTTTCCTAAGTATAATAAAAGAGAGATTAGTTATTATCCTTTTACTAGCCTATTATCTTTATCTAGCTTTAGAATTATTACTATATCCGCCTACTAAAAAGTCTTTAAATAGTATCTAACTATTATATAGCCCCTAAAAAGTTTTATTATTAGTCTATAGAGTACTAGCTAAGCTACTTATAGTAGCTTTACTATAATTCTATTAGTACCTAGTAAGGTATTTCTTATAGAAATTAGGGTATTATAGATTTCTTTAGTTAGGATATCTTTATCTTAGGGTATTAGCTTCTTTAAATATATTAGTATATCCTTAGGGATATCCTCCTCCTAAGTTCTCCTCTCTAGTAAGGCCTTCCTTAAGTACTCTGCCTTTTTACCTAGCTTAGTATAAATAGTACTATTATATACTATTAGTAGGGTCTAGAACTATAATAACCCTAGGTACTAGTTAATTACCCTATATAGCGCTTTATTAGTATTAATACTATTTATTAACTATAAAGGTATATAAGGTTATTATAAAGTAGAAGATAAAGAAACTTAGTAAGAAGTTCTCTTATAAGTATAAGAGAAGTAAAGGTTATAAATTTATTACTAAT
>JAAHCF010000229.1:0-50027 GCA_038367545.1 Beauveria asiatica | reverse complement strand
ACTATTATAATCCTTTACTTAAAAGTAATAAAGTAATATATAATAAATATCTTTTAGACTTTATTTATATTAGTACTTTTTTAAGTTAAACTTAAAGACTTTTTATTTATATAAAAAAATATTTAATTTTATTTTACTTATTTAAAGTTAAATAATAATAAAGTTAATATACTAAAAAGATATAAGTATTAGTATTATCTTTCTTTTATAATAAAACTATAATAGCTTATAAACTAAAAAAAAAGTAAAATATTTTATTTTTTATTAGCTTTTTATTTTCTTATATTTTTATTTTATTTACTATCTTTATATTACTTATTAAGCTAATATATACTAATATCTATATAAGCCTTTATTAATAGTCTTTAGTAAACTAGTATAGAGGTCTTATAAGAGAGGCTTTATCTATCTTTTATTATTATAATAAATAATAAGAATAAAAGAAATAACTTAAATAAAAATATAATATAGTTAAACTATAGCTTTATTAGCTTTTTATAATAAAAGAGTCTAACTTTTTTATATTATTAAGTATATATTAATTAAAAAAGCTTAAGTTTAATCTTAATATTATATTAGTTAGATTTAACTATCTCTAGGGTTTACTTATAAGGATTAATATAAAAAGATAATATTCTTTTATAGTTTTTAAAAATAACTTTTTTACCTTTTTTATATTTAATTTTTATTATTTACTTTAAAATTAAAAGTCTTATATAGTTTTTCTTAATTATTTATAATATCTTTACTTAATATAAAACCTTTAATAATTTAGTAAATAATAATATTATTAATTATTTAAGTTTTTAATTAATGTTATTAATTATTTAAGTTTTTAATTAATATTATTAATTATTTAAGTTTTTAATTAATATTATACCTTTTTTATTATATAAACCTTTTAATTAGGAGTTAATAAATACTTTATATATAAATAATATCCTTAAAGAGACTATATTTTTATTAATATTATAAATAAATTAGTTAATTTTATAGGTAATAGTAGATATTTTATATATTTTAGCTACTTTCTCCTCTAGTAATAATTATAATATAATATATTAAGAGTATTACTATTTATATAGATTAATTTTACTATTTATATAAATATAATACTATTACTACTAATAGGTAAAATAGGCTAGAAAAAGTAACTACTATAAGCCTAGAAAGGTAATAATATAAAAATACGTTTTTAATTAAATTAGCGAGCATTAAGAGCCTCTGCGAGGAGGCGGCGGCGGCGGTGGTAACGAGTGTGTATTATAGTAGATAGGCAGAAAAATAGAGGTACCTAGGTACCTTCAGGAATCCACTAGTACTACTTATAAATTATCTATATAAATAGTAAAATCGTTCTATACGAATAGTAATACTCTATATTAAAATAACTTTAAATACTTTTCTAACTATATAAAGGTACTTTACTTAAATTTTATAAAAGAAATAAGTAAAGCCTTAAGTAGTCTTATTAGAGGGCTAATACTATATTACTATCTTAAAAGATATAATTAAATAAATATATTAAAAGTAAAAATATTAAGTCTTCTTAATCTTTAAACCTTATAACTTCTTTATAATTCTTTATAAGGCTTATATTATAGCTTATATTTTTATAAATATTACTTTTACTTATTTTCTTTATTTTAATTTATTAAATAAAATTACTTTTAAAAACTAAATATAAGTTATTAGTTATATTATATCTTTATTAAGTTAGATTAGGCTTAGCTTTATAATATAATTATAATAAAAGTATATTAGTTTAAATTTTAAAACTAAGAAATTAAAATAATAAGTATATATTTACTTTTTATAAATTATTTATATAAACTTTAACTATATTTTGATTTTATTATAGTTTTTACTTATTAATAAGAAGTTAATATTATTTATAAAGTTAATTATATATAGTCTTAGTATTACCTTAAAGACCTTATAAAAAGATAAACTAAATAAAATAAAGAGAATTAGTAATAATAATAATTCTTAAAGTACTTTTTTTTAAATAACTTATTTTATAATTAGTTTACTATTAATATAAAGCTAATTTACTTTCTTATATAAAAAAGACTATAATAGTTTAAATATCTTTTCTAAATACTCTAAATACCTAAGTTCTCTTATTAGTAGTTTATAGTTAATATTATTAAAAATAGTAATTATATTTAATTATAAAAGTAATATTACTTTATTATAAGATTATATTATTTTAATTAACTTAATTATTAATATAATTACTATTTTTATTAAGCTTTATCTCTAATTTTTTATTTAGCTTTTAAATAAAAGATAGTATTTCTTTATTATAAATATAATATAAATAGCTAATATCTTTTTAAATAACTTACTTATGATATTTAAAAGTATAATTAGCCTCTAGTTTTTAATAATATATAACTTATTTAATATTTTTCTTAGTTTTTATAATATAATTATAATTTTAATTTAGTATTATTATAAGAAATAGCTAGTTTTTAAAGAAGTATTATATAATATTATTAGTACCTTTAAGAATAAAAGGCCTAATACCTTTAAAAAGTTATATAAGATATTATTTAGGCCTAGAGTATTTTATATTATATAATCTTATAATATTATTTTTATCTCTTATTTTATAATTAATAATAGAATTTTTATTATATCTTATATTACTAGGGAGGGGGTAGGTAGTACTATATATAGTACTATAGGCTCTTAGGGTAGTATTATAATAGTAGTTAGTACTTTTAGATTTAAGAAGAACTTTTATACTAAAACCTTAGCCTTTTCTTCTTTAGTCTTAGCTAGTATATCTTATCTTAGTTAAGCTAGTTTTAAGATTATATTAGCTATATATTTTATAATATACCTCTTTCTTTACTTATATTATTTTTATAATATTAAAGATCTTTATAAGGTATTAAGATAAGTCTTTTTATTACGTCTATAGAGTTACTAGTTCTAACTAAGTTAGTATATATTATATATAGCTATAAGTAGCTAGAATCTAGCTAGTACTAGCTAGTAAGAATTAAGTCTTTTATATACTATAGATCTAACCTCTTTAAGTCTAATAAGTAGTAGTAATTGTACTTTTATAATACTCTTTATACCTTAACTAAGCCTTAGGCCTATTATAATCTTACCTTTCTTATAGTCTTCTAGTTAACTTAAAAGCTAATTCTTAGTATTCTTTACTACTTCCTCTTAGTATTTATAACTATTATCTATACTTTATTAGTCTACTAAAGTAATTATTAATCTTATACTAGTCTTATAATAAAGACTACCCTTATAGTAATTTCCTCTAATATTTCTACTAGTTAATTATATACCTCTTTTACTTTAAATAAGTTATTTAATTAAAGTATAATCTTAAAAAGAAGCTATATTATTATTTTAGTTTTTATAATAAATATATTTACTATACTTTATTTTTTTATAAGACTATTTATACTTAAGATATATATAAATAGTTTAAAGAGCTAAAGAGTATAGTTAAATCTAATAAGGTCCTAGTTAAGGATTATATATCTTCTTATTAAAGCTAAATCTACTTATAAAAGGTCTAATATACTTATATATTAGTTATATTAGAACTAAATAATAGTATTTTAAGAAGTTATTAGTATAATTTTAAACTATATTATAATCTTTATTATCTTATTTATTTATATTAACTTCTAGTTATATAAATCTTAATCTAAATAATAAAAGTTAAAGTCCTTTACTATTATATATAGAATTTTTATACTTAATAATATATTATTTAAAAAGTATTTTAAGTTTATTTTATACTTTATATAAATATTTATAATATTAAAAGGTCTTTTTAAGAACTAAATATAATATATATTTTAGTTTATAATTACTTTTTATTTTAACTTATTAATTCTTTTATAAATATAAGTTACTACTTATCCTCTTTTTTAAAGATATTAATATAATACTATTATAGAGATAAATAAGGGGTCTTTAGATAAGACTTCTTAGATAGTAATAATATTTAAATTATTTTTTAAATAAATAACTAGCTTAATATTATTATTATTTTTATAAATATTTTATAAAAAAATCTTTATTTATTTATTTAAATAAGGCTAGATTAATTATCTTTATATCTTAAAGTATACTTAATATAGTTAATATTTAACTAGTTACTAGTATAAAAAAGGGAGAAGGTACTTTTAGCTTTTTATAGGTTTAGTCTTAATAATAGTTTACTTTTAAGCTAACTTAAGTATATATTTAAGTCTTTATAAAATCTTTATTAAAGTTAAAGGTTTTAATATTATTATTTAAGTATTATTAAAGTTTAGTATATTTATTTAAGTTAAGTAAAGGTATTAGGCTAGAGTTAATTTAAGCCTAGTTAGTTATCTTCTCTAATATTATATACTTTTTATCTTTTTTAAAAAGGAGAATATTCTTAAGGACTTTAGAGCCTTATCTTTTAGAATTTTATAGCTTTTAAACTTAATAAGTCTAAAGAGGTATACCCCTTAAGCTTATCCTTAATATTATTATATAACTAAATAGTCTTAAGACTATACTAAATACTTTCTCTTATAATTAAAATATTATTTCCTCTAATAATCTTTTTTTACTAAGTATACCTTATTTATATTATAAAACTAATATATATATTTATTATACTTTTCTTTATTTTAATAATACTTTTTAATATAATTATACTAGTAATATTAAAAATACTAAAAAAACTATATTATTTTTAAAAAAAGTTTATTATAAAAAACTTAAGAGTTAAAGAATATTCTTTTTTTATATAATTAGTTTATTATTTTTATATTATAAGTTTTAATAATTAAAAAGACTTTTATTTTAGTCTTAATATAAAAGTAATATACTTTAATTATAATAATATTTATTTTATTAAAGGCTAATAATATTATAATTAAGTTAATAGTATCTTAAAGAATTTCCTTTTATAAGACTACTTTAATAATTATTAAATAAGTCTTATAAGCTAAAGTTACTTTTAAGTTAAAAGTAACTTTAATTTAATATTTATTTTAAGTATATTTTTTTAACTTTTTAATAAAAAGATAAAATAATATTTTTAAAAAGAAAATACTAAAATACTATTATAATATTAATATATATAATCTTATTAATTATACTTATTATCTCTTATAAAAAGTAATTTTTAACTTTTTATAAATAGTTTTATACTTTAATAGTTAATTCTTTTTTATATTTAACTAAAACTAGTATTATTTTAAATACTACTTAATCTTAACTTATAATTATATTAATATATAATATTACTTAAATAAACTAGGCTTAGAACTCTCTTTAACTTTACTAAAGTATTTATATAGTTATTTTTTTAATAATAGTTTAAACTATTTTTTATATAATTAAAAAGCTAATTAAAACTATTTTAGTTTTTATATAAGCTTATATTTATAAATATTATTATTATATTCTTTTTACTTTATTTTAATATTTATCTTAATTAAAAAAAGTAACTTATTTATTAATTCTTTTTTAATTAGTACTTACTATTAGGTTACTTTTATCTTAAATATATTATAGAATATTTTTATTAAGGAGGTATATTTAAGTATTTCTCTAGTAAAGATTTAGTTATTATAACTACTTTTATTATTATAGCTTTAAGTTATTATTATTATAAGGTAGTTTTAGGTATTATTTAATATAAAATAAGTTCTTTTTTAATTTTATTACTAGTTTAGGTATAATATAATTATATATTATTCTTAGATTATAAAGTTAGCTTTCTTTAGATAAAGTATATTAAGCTTTAGTCTTAAGAGTTTATAGAATATACTTTTTTTTATCTTTTACTTTTATAATTCTATTTTCTTACCTAGCTTACTCTATACTATTATAACTTTACTAATATTAGTTTATAAAAATAATAAGTAATAAATTATAATATTATATTATTATTTAGCTAAAAGAGGTAACTATTTAAGTTAATATTAAAGTAATTTATCTTTATTAAGATATCTTTTATTAGGTCTTAAAGGGCTAGGTAAGGCTTAGATAAGAATAGTAACTTAAGTTATTTAAATAATAACTCCTCTTCTATACCTTAAGTAAAGAGTATATATTTTTTTATTAGGTAAATACGTAGTTTTATTATTAAGGTAAAGTTTAAGAGGAATTTATAATTAAAGTTTATAGAACCTAAAAAACTTTATACTTTTTTTATACTCTTTAAGACCTTTTACTTATAAATAACCTAAACCTTCTATAGATTAAGTATAAGTAATATACTATAATTATTACTAAGGGAGAAAATAGCTAAAATATATAAAGTATCTACTACTACCTATAAGACTATTAGGCTAATTTATAATACTAATAAAAGTATAGTCCCTCTAAGGGTATAGTATATATATAAAGTATTTATTAACTCCTAATTAGGAGGTTTATAAAGTTAAAAAAGTATAGTATTAAATAAGGGCTTAAATAATTAATAATATTACTACTTACTAAGTTATTAAAGGTTTTATATTTAGGTAAAGATATTATTAGAGACTAAGGAAGACTATATAAGGCTCTTAATTATAAGGTATATAATAGAAATTAAATATAAAAAAAGTAAAAAAGTTATAATTAAAAAACTATAAAAGGATATTATCCTTTTATATTATTCTTTATAGATAAACCCTAAAGGTAGTTAAATCTAACTAATATAATACTAACTTTAATAATAAATTTAAAGTACTTTATAGTCTTAATAAAGAATTTATACTTTTTAAGGTTAAGGTAAAGACTAGTTTCTTAGAGCTTTTAGAGAATAGTTAGTTATTATATTATAAATAACTTAATATTTTATATATTAAATAATAATAATAATTTTATAAGATATTTATATTTAATAAATATTAATTATAAGATAATTTAAATAATTAATTAAAGTAATAAAATTATTATTATCTTTATTTTATTAGCTTATTAATAACTTACTTTTATTATAATTATTATTAAAAAAGAAAATAGCTAAAATATATAAAGTATTTACTATTACCTATAAGACTATTAGGCTAGTTTATAATATTAATAGAAGTATAGTCCCTTTAAGGGTATAGTATATATATAAAGTATTTATTAACTTCTAATTAGGAGGTTTATAAAGTTAAAAAAGTATAATATTAAATAAGGGCTTAAATAGTTAATAGTATTACTACTTATTAAGTTATTAAAGGTTTTATATTTAAATAAAGATATTATTAGAGACTAAGGAAGACTATATAAAGCTCTTAATTATAAAGTATATAATAAAAATTAGATATAAAAAAGGTAAAAAAGTTATTTTTAAAAACTATAAAAGGATATTATTCTTTTATACTATTCCTTATAAATAAACCCTAAAAGTAGTTAAATCTAACTAATATAATCTTTTTTATATAGTAAGAAAAAAAAATAAATAGTTATAAAATAATAAGAAGATATATATAAAGAATTCTCTTATCCTTCTTAACTTAAAATAAATATTTAAATACTTAATAGTAAAAATAAAATAAAACCTTTTTTCTTAAATTTATACTTTAATTAATTTACTCCTCCTTAGCCTCTAATAATATTCTTAGGTTAATTTTACTTTATATTTATACTTAGATCCTCTTTTTCTTTTATAGCCTCTTCCTTAATAACTTAGCCCCTAATAATAATTATCTTAATAATAGCTAGTATAATAGTAGTAGCCTTCTTAATAATAGCTTATAACTCTTTAGCTTTCTTAAGCTTTTTAATATACTTAATTAACTATTCCTTAATAATTTATAAAGCCTTCTCTTTATTAATAGTTTTAAAGTTAACTTAAGCTTCTAGTTATAATATATAAGTCTTAACTAAGGTTAAGTATATAGTTTAGTATATAATAATAGTCTTATAAACTTAGGTTTATATACTAGTAGTAATTAGTTTATTTAGGATAAAGGGGATTAAAGATCCTTTTAAGGTAGTTATATATAAAGCCTTTACTAGTTATACTTATATTATATCTTCTTCTAATAGCTAAATAGTCCTAATAAGTATAGTCCTTAATAAGCCTATCTTCTTTTTACTTAGTTAAAGTACTAAAATATATTTAATATAAGGTAAAGTCTATATCCCCTAGTTTTAAAACTAGTATATATACTAAGGGTATAATAAAGAGTTATTAATACTAAAGCTTAAGTTAAATATATTATTAACTAGTTTTAGGTTATTTATATATATAAGTTATTTATAAATTAACTTATCTTAATCCTTAATAATATTTAGAGCTTAATTATCTTTATTAATATTTTAACTTATAATTATAATATTTTTAATTACCTCCTTAAACTCTTTTAAAATTAATAACCCTTATATAATTTAAATATCTTTTAACTTATAAATAGCCTAATCCTTTATAATAAAAGCTTATTAAGAGATTATAGAATATTAAGAGACTTAAGATATTATTAATAAGGTAAACTCTTAAATAACTAAAAAAAGCTATTAATAAGTATTTAATATCCTAGTAGCTATAGACTTTTTACTTAGTAGCTACTTTAGCTTCTAATTTAGAAATCCTATTTTCCTTAATTAGGCTAAGGGGCTCTTAGGGGTATTAGGGTTTAAAAGATTTACTAGCTTAAAACCTTATCTACTTTAACTAGTATTTTATATTATTATTAAACCTTATATAAGATCTAGTCCTTATATTTAGTTATTAAAGCTTTTTAATTTATATTTTAAAGATATAGACCTTCTTTTTTATAACTAGTTCTAACTTAAGAAACCTTTTATATTACTAAGTCTCTCTTTTAAAGGTATCTAAAGGTTAAGGAATTATATATATTTACTTATACTTATAATATTAGAGAATAAAATACTCTTTATTCTCTTAAGATAAGTAAATATAAACTCTTAAAAACCTCTAATAAATCTTAGATTTAATAAAAGATAGTACTATTCTTCTTAATTATTTATAAAGAATATATTAATCTAGTCTCTTAAGAGTTTCTTATTTATTTTATATAAACCTAGACTACTAAATATAAACTACTTAGTTAACTTTAACTTATAAAACTTATCTAGATTATTATTAATAGGTTTAAGCTAGTAAGTTTATAAGAGTAATTTCTTAATTCTTAGCTTATTAGTTAGTATATAATATAAAATATTTACTTAAAAATTCTTATTTAAGACTTAGGTTAAGTATAGTCTATCTTAGTCTATTTATTATAGCTTAGAGAGGTCTAGATTATAAGGCCTCTATATAATAGTTAACTTAAGGCTATTTATAGGTAGGCTAATTAGCTTATTTAACTACTTCTTCCCTTATATCTTACTTATTAGCTTTAATAAAGTATTATTAGTATAGTTTTATAATAGTAGTATAATATTATAGATTCTTAAATAACTATAAGATTACTTATTCCTTTAATTATTAATATTAAGGGTAAATATAAAGAAACTATAAGAGAGTTATATATTAATAAGCTATTAATAAAATATTAAGGCTATTACTTTTATTTTTATATATCTTTTATTTAAGATAAAGTTAAAAATCTATAAAACTCTTAATCTCTTATTAAATACTATAATAACCTAATATCTTCTTTTATAAAAGTTCTAGTAGGTTATAAAGTTAGCTAGGCTAATCTAGAACCTATAGCCTAGTAGACCTTATTTATAATATTAGCTATCTTTAATTAAGCCTCTAAAGGGTAATACTCCTTTTATAAACTCTTAATTAAGTTTTATTTTATTCTTAAGTATATTAAGCTTATATATAAATAGTTAAGGATAACCTTTAATTAGAAATTTAGTAAAAATAATTATAATAACTTCTTCTAGTCTTTAAATAATAATCTTAAGTATAGTTAAAAGTAAGGTGCCTTTAGCTTATCTATATTTTAAGAGTATACTATAAAGCCTAAAGTATAATATAAAATACTCTTCTTAAAATCCCTTTTTAATTATAAAATAATTTAGTATATAGTAGAAGCTTTTCTTAATATCTTAAAAAAGAGGATCTTCTTAATTAAGGGGTAAGATAAGTTCTTCTTTTAGCTAAGTAGTTTTTAGGTAAAAGATTAATAAATAATATAAATAAGATTTAATAATAAGTAAATTAATTTACTCCCTTTTTTTAAGAAAATAATATAAGTAATTATTACTTTTTCTTTTAACCTTAAAATAAAATACTATAGCTATTTTTAATAAAAAATAAAAATAAAAAAAATAATAATAATAAAGATATTTATATAATAAAATAGAGAATTAGAAATTAAATAAGTACTTCTTAGTATATAGGGGAAAAAGAAAATAAGTATAATAAAATAATAGGTTATAAATTAGGCTATAAAATATATATAAAAAAAATAAAGTATAAAAAGATAAATTTCTTACTTAATTAATAAAAATAGAAAGGTCTTAAGGGTATTAAGGTAATAATAGGTTTAAAGAAAATAACATTTAGGGCTAAGATTAGGAGTTTTAAGTAATAAAGGTAAAGTATAAAGAGCTTTAAAAGGATATAAGAAAAAAAAAAGAAAAAAGAGGGAGGGATAAAGAATATAGTTTATATAAATAATATAATTACTAGCTAATCTAATAAATTAAGTATATAGGGCTACTAGTCTATATTAGCTAGTAACTTTATTATAATAAATATATATAAAATTATAGTATATTTATTATAACTTAAATAGCTAATATACTCTTTTTTTTATATTTTCTCTTTTTTAATAATTTCCTCCTCTTTTTCTTCTTTTCTTCTTTTTATCCTCCTAATTAACTTACTTAAATAGGTCTCCTTATATCTTTAATTATCTTAATATCTCCTTACTTAATTATCTCCTAAGTCTTATAATTAAATTTAAAGCTCTTAAAATACTAAATTAGAAACTTCTTAATATCTATACTTTCTTTAATACTATACCTAATATAGTAGACTTTTATTAATATTATTATTTATAATAAATAACTAATAATAATTATTATATTAATAAGTTTTAAGTTCTTTATATAAGTACTTTATAACTCTTAATCTTTTATATAACTAATAATTTAAGCTATACTTAATTTTATTTTTTTTATTATTAGAGGTAAAGATTATAATATATATAAGACTTTACTTTACTTTAAGCTTACTTTTTATCTAATTATACTAAAAGACTAAGTATTAATAATATAATTCTAGAAGTATTTTATTTATTTAATTAAGTATTTTAGAAGATAATTACTAAATATACTTATCTTTTTAAGGTATAGAGTATATATCTTCTTACTAAAACTAAGATCCTCTTAGGCCTTATCTTTAGAATAGTATCTAATTATATTAATAAGTAAAAGGTACTTTTAATCTAAATATATAATTATTAAAACCTTTAATTCTACTCTTATTACTTAATTACCTTTATATTAAATATTACCTTAAGGTATTCTTATATTCTATACCCTTTTTAAGATTATATCTTTATTTTAAGTATTCTTAGTAAATCTTATAAAAACTATATCTAATAAACTATTAATTAGTAATATAATTAATAACTTTATTTTAAATACTAAAAGCCTCTAAAGGGTTAAAAAGATAGTAAATATAGCTTATATAGAGATTAGGTTACTAGTATTTAGCTAATTCCTCTTTAACCTACTTAGTTAGACTAATAATCTACTTCTTAAATTTATTACTAGTTATTCCTAAAGATTATAAGTAAGCTAAGAATTATTAAGTAGTAATAAAAGCTTCCTCTTAATAGGCTAAGTATAGATTCTTATAAATAGAAATATAAAAAATAAAATATAAGGAATTAGTTATATTATTTATAATTAAGGCTTTTTATTATATACTTTTTTTTAATAATAATAATTAATACTTTTAGTTTTATTCTTTTATTTTATTATTATCCTCCTTATAAGTTTTTTTATAAAAACTAGAAATTTATAGTTTAAATTATAGTTTTATATTATTTAATATCTTTATCTTATATTATAAGTATATTTATAATAAGTCTTCTCCTTTTAAAATTAGCTCCTTATAGCCCTTTTTATAGTTTTTTATATTATAAATTATAATATTATAATTTATTATTTTATAATTTATTTAGATTAGAAGCTTTTTTATTATCCTCTAAAATATACTTACTACTTTTACTATTACTTTTAGAGTTATTCTCTAAGGGATTAGTCTAGTTATTATCCTCTTTATAAAACTACTACCTTATTTTATCTTTCTAAAATACCTTTAGTTAATTAATAATATATATTCTAAGTAAGTTAATTTTATTTAAGGTTATAAGATAATATACTTTTATTTTATTATTATATTTTATTATTTTATAAAGACCTTATTAATATAATTTTACCTTTATATCTTAAGATAGGTTATTATTCTAGACTATATTATATATTAAGACTAATATACTTCTTAGTCTTAGGCTTTTTTATAGTTAGAATTTATTTTATTAGTCTATTTAGGCTATTAATTACTTTTAAAAGTTAAGGACTTTTTAGTATATAGTTTTAATATTTTTATAGTACTTTAAAAAGACCTTTACCCTAGCTTTAAATAAAGAGTATTAGTCTTATATATTATCCTAACTTATTAACCTCTAGGTTAAGACTACTAATTCTATTAGTAAGATTAAGTACTAACTAAATAGTAACTAGTAAGGGGATCTTTATAATTTACTAAAATAAGTAGTATTAATATTATATTATTTTATTATATAATAATAGATAATAGATAGTATTACTAACTATAGGTATTTTAATTACTTACTAGATATAAGAAGCCTCTTATTTAGTAATTTATAAAGGTACTTATACTTAATAAGCTATTTACTAATAATATAATAATTATTAATAAGTAACTATTTATTATATTTTAATAGTCTAATCTAAGAGCTATATTACTCTTTAATACTATACTTAAAATAATATTTTACTAAATACTTCTTAGTCTTCTTTTAATTATATTAAAATATAATTAACTTAACCTTTTTTATTAAATAAGATAAAGTTATATTTATTAGCTTATTAAGTTAATATATATTTAAGATTTTTCTTATAATTATTTATTTATTAAACTTTTTTAAGAACTTTATAATATTATTTTTATTAAATTTCTCTTTAAAAATAGTCTTTAGCTAAAGTTAAGTATAAATTAGGGTTATTAAGAGATCCTTATTATTAGCTAATTTAAAGAAGTTAAAGTTAAGATTAGTAAAGTCCTTATCTTTAACCTTTTTTATTACTCTTCCTTTTATAATATACTCTTTTACTTTCTTTTTTTTTATTAGAGTCTTTCTCTTCCCTCCTTTCTTTTAACTATTAATTCTTATATCCTTAAGACCTTAGTCTTTAGTTATATTAGTTAAGTTATTATTAAGAGTAATTAGGTCTTTTATTATAATAAAAGACTATTTTTTATAACTTTTTAATACTTTTATATTATTAGATAATATAAATAATATTATAATTAAGAGTTTTAAGGTATAAAATAATTAAAATAATATAAAGTAAAGGTAATATCTTTTTAAAAAATTAAATAGTTTTTAATTAGTTTACTATTTACTAAAAAAAGAAAAGGGTTTATTTATTATAAATATTATAATATCTTCTTTTTTTTTATATTAGTTACTAAGTCTATAATCTTTTTACTATTAATTATTTTTATTAGACTTTACCTTAATTTTTATCTTTATTTATTCTTAGTATTTTTCTCTAACTAAGATATCTTTATAGACTATTTACCTAATATTTTAATATTATAGGGTAAAGTAGTTATTATTTAGATTAGGAATATTTAAATACCTTAGAAGAGTTTTTTAGAAAGCCTAAGCTAAGAGTAGTTTATTTTTTAAATAGTATAATAACCTAAAATACTTTATATTTAGCTTTTAGAGTCTAAGCCCTTTTTAGCTTACTAATCTTATATTCTTTAGCTTTTTTATCCTTTTTTAGTTAAAAATACCTTAATCTTTATCCTAATTCCTTATTTACTTAACCTATACTTTATTTCCTTAAATAAAAACTCTATTTATAGACTATTTACCTAATACTCTTATATTATAAGATAATTTAACTATTTTCTAATTATAATACTTTAACTATATTAATAATATCTTACTTAACTAGATTAAGAGTAGGTTCTTTATAGTTAATATTATAGTTATATAATCCTTTATTTTCTTTTATAATAAGCTAAACTCCTTTTTATAAGTATTAATTTTATAATTATTAGTTTTAGTATTTTCTTAATAAGAGACTACTTTAATCCTTATTTATTTTTATAATATTTTATTTATAGTTCTTCTTTTAATCTTAAATATAATTATAGGTTATTTATTTATTATTTTTTTATTTATATTTTAATTTAATAATAAAACCTTCTTATAATTATAAAGCCTAATAGTTATTATAACTTAAAATAAACTATCCTTAAATCCTTATATATTATTAAGCTTATTAGCTTCTTTAATAGCTTTTCTTCTAAGCTTTTATTATAATAACTCTTTAGTACTCTTAACTAATAATTAAGGGTATTTTAACTATTAACTAAGGTTTTTTCTTATTATAACTTCTATTATAATTATTATTAAGGGAGAAAATAGCTAAAATATATAAAGTATTTATTATTACTTATAAGACTATTAGGCTAGTTTATAATACTAATAAAAGTATAGTCCCTTTAAGGGTATAATATATATATAAAGTATTTATTAACTCTTAATTAGGAGGTTTATAAAGTTAAAAAAGTATAGTATTAAATAAAGGCTTAAATAGTTAGTAGTATTACTATTTATTAAGTTATTAAAGGTTTTATATTTAAGTAAAGATATTATTAGAGACTAAAGAAGGTTATATAAGGCTCTTAATTATAAGGTATATAATAGAAATTAAATATAAAAAAGGTAAAAAAGTTATTTTTAAAAACTATAAAAGGATATTATCTTTTTATACTATTCCTTATAGGTAAACCCTAGAGGTAGTTAAATCTAACTAATATATTATATATATACTTTTTTATATATAATATCTTTTATACCTCTATTCTTTAATTATAATTTACTAATTTACTTCCTTATATATATATAGCTTCCTCTTCTAGCTAGTAATATAATATACTATCTTAGTTCTTATAGTAGGATTTTAGATTTAAAATAAGCCCTCTTTTAATAATAATATAAGCTAGTTACTATTAGGGGAGAAGGTAAGTATACTACTAATATCTAGAAAACTTAAATATAACGTTATTTCTATATTTATTAGAGTTAAGTCCTAAAGATAGATTATACTATTATTATAAGCTAATATAAGTGTGTTCTTATTATATTACTACTAGTATAACTATTATTACTTCTCTTAATAGGCACGTGCTATATATATAACTATAAAAGTCACCTATAGATTTAGATAGCTAAAGAGTATTAATTAATATATTACTACTATTTATAGTCTTATTAGTTATAGTATATATAGCCTAGTAATTCTATTAACTATTTATATAGTCTTAAATAAAAAGCTTATTAATACTAATAAACTATTAGTCTATATTATTATATTAGATATTAAATCTAAATAACTAATAAGTTTAATAAATAATAATAATTACTTTAAATAAATTATATAACTATTAAGATTAAACTATTAATTTAATCCTTAAGTATATAATTAGACTTAAAAATATTTAAATAAATTATAAATATATTAAATTTATTAAGAAATAGATAATTATTTAAGTTTATAAAGAATTATACTAAAAAGCTCTTTTAGAAAAAAAGAATTTTTAAAACTTATTATAGTTTATATAGATTTTTATAAAACTACTAAACTTTATAAATTTATCTAGTAAAATAAGAAATTACCCCTTAACTAGGTAATTTTTAATAATATAAAAACCTTTAAAACTATTATTACTAGTAAAAAGAATTATTAATAATAAAAATAAAATTAGTTTATTAAAAGATAAACTAGGTAATTCTTATAAATAATTAATATAAAATTAGGTTATTTTTAAGAATATTAGAATTATTTAAAAATAAGTATAAAATTATATTTAAATAATAAAAAGAGGTATAGTAAAGACTTTAATAAAACTAAAAAAAGAGAAAGTACTAATAATAAAAGAAAAAAAGTATAAAGTATTATTATATTTATTAAAAAAATTAAACTTAAAAATAATTTTATTAGGGTTATTAATAAGCCTAGTCTTAATATTTATATATTTCTTATTTAAAGAGAAGGTAATTTTAGTAATATTAAACTTATAAGTAATAATAAAGAAAATAAGTATATTAAGATTTTAAGAAAAATAAAGAATCCCCCTTATAAAAGATAAAATTATTAAGATTACTAACTAATTACTTATAAAATCTTAAAATAAATAAATAAAAATAGTTAAGTAATAAAAGTACTATTAAAGTAAAATACTAAAAGTATAAAGACTTTTAGTAAAATAATAAGTTAATTAAATAGTATATTAAAATAATTATAAAATATAATAATAAAAGTATTATTAAAGTAAAATATTAAAAGTATAAAGACTTTTAATAAAATAATAAGTTAGTTAGATATTATATTAAAATAACTATAAAATATAATAATAAATATAATAATAAAGGTATTTATTAAAGTAATAAGTAACTTAAATAATAAAAGAAAAAGGATTATTATAATAAATAATACTTTAAATAATACTAAAAGAAATAACCTAGCTATAAAAAAACTCTTTTTAATACTAATTCTAAATACTAAATACTTTACTCTATATACTATAATAAATATTCTAATAGTTAAATAATTTTAGTTATAAGCCTTAAATAATAAATATATAAAAAGATCTAATAATTATATAAAAAAATATATTATTATTTAAGAACTTAATATTTAGATATAAATAGTAAAAACTAGTCTTAATAATAATATATTTAATATTTATATAATTAAAACCTCTTTATAATAATTACTTAAAGAAGATATAAAATTATAATATAAAATATAGTTAATAGAATAAGAAAAAAGAGACTATTAGTAGAATAAAGATATATTTTTTAATACTCTTAAAGCTAGATATAGTATCTAGCTAATAAAGACCTAAGAATAAATAAATAATATAATCTATACTTTAGTAAGTCTAATTAAGAAGAATATTATAATTACTTCTTTATATACTAAATTCTAACTATATATAAAAGTATTAGGTAATACTTTAAGCTATTAATACCTTACTTATTTTTATTAAAAGTTATTACTAAAATTATATACTATTTATAAGGTACTAATATTAAGAATAAATATATTAATCTATTTAAATAAGGTTAAGAGATAGTAACTTATTTTTAAAAATATATTAAAAATATAAAGTTATAAGGTATAATTATCTTTAAAGTATTATAAGGTATATATAATAAGGGAAAGTAATAATAAATTAAATAAATTAGAGGAAAAAGCTATTTATATATATAATAATAATAAAAGAGGCTAGAATTAATAAGGTTAATACCTCTTTTAGTAATTAGACCTAATATTTTATTATAAAAGGTTATTTTCTTATTATTAAAACTTATAAGACTTATAATTATTCTAACTAGACTAATATAAGTATAATAAAAATAATCTTAAAGGCTATTAATTAAACTTATATATATAATAAAAATCCCCCTAAGAGAATAATAAGCTATTTACTAATATTTATAAAATAAGAAAAAAGCTTAGATAAATAAATATAAAGGTAAAAAAATAATTTTAGTAATAAATATAAAAAAAGACTTATATAAGAGGTAAATTTTATATAATTAACCTAAGTAAAAGTAATCTAGAAGTATAATATAAGGACTTATATACTTAAGGTTATAGTTATATCTTAGATAATAATAAACTTATAAAATAAGAAGCTAAATTTAATAAAAGTAAAGTAAATTTCTTTAATAAAATAATATTATTAGAGCTAAAGTAATTTACTTTTTATAAAAGAGAAAATAACTTTAATAATAAAGAATATACTTATATTATAATAGATTAAAGTAAAAAGAAAAGTAATACTTTAGTAATTAAAGTAATTACTAGACTAAATACTTTTATTATTTATAAAAAGTATATTATAATATATATAAAGAGCTTAATATACTTTATACTAAATAGACTAAGCTTTAAAATCTATTTAGATATAAATACTTTTAATACCTTAATTAATAAAATCTAGCTCTTAAAGAATAAAAATACTTTAAAGTTCTATAATAAAATACTAAAGCCTATTAAGGGTATATTATTAAGATTTAATATTACTAAAATAATTACTTTTAATTTTTATATAAATATAAGAATCCTTAAGAAAAATATTTTAATATATATTATAATAATAGCTAATATAGTTAAAGGGCTTAGCCCCTAATTACTATTAAGAAATTTATTTTTTTATAATTATAATACTAAAATTAACTTTATATAAAAGAAAGTTATTTTAAAGAGTATATAAAATATAAGGCTATAAACTTATATCTTTTAAAAAAAGAAAAGAAAATAATTTTAATATATAATATATACTAAAGAGAATATAATAATTAAGGTAAGATAATAAGTACTAATAATAATATTATAAAAAGATCTAATAATAATAAAGTATATATAAGAATCTTTTATATTTTACTTTATTATTATTTATAAAGCTACTTATAATATTATAATTAATATAAAAACCCTTAAATATATTATAATATATAACTAGGGCTTATAAGACTTCTATATACCTAAGTATATCTTATTAAACTATTTAGAGGAATATTTAAGTAATAAATATATATTTTATATAAGTTATAAGGAAAATACTTATAATATACTAAATTTAGTATACTCTATAATAAATCTAGAGTATTATTATTTATATAGAACTATTTTACTATTTATATAAATAATTTATATAGTAGATTTTTAAAGGTACCTAGGTACCTCTATTTTTTTACTTATTTACTATAAAATATACTTACTACTACTACTGCCTCCTCCTTATAGAGGCTCTTAACGCTTATAAATTTAATTAAAAATATATTCTTATTAATCTTAAGAGTTATTACCCTACTAGGCTTATAAAGGCCACTTTTTCTAGTCTATTCTACCTATTAGTAATAGTAGTATTATATTTATATAAATAGTAAAATTAGTTTATATAAATAGTAATACTCTAAATCTAATAGTAGAAGACTTAACTAAGAAGATAATATAATAAGAAGAAAATAACTAGACCTTAGATATTTCTAATATTAATATAAATACCTTAAACTATAGTATATCTTAACTAGCTAATATCTTATATATTATAAATAAATATAAGGTATATATTACTAATATTAACTTAATATTTACTAAAGTACTTTATTAGATAATAAATAAATATAATATTTACTATAATAGAGGCCTTATCTTAATAAAGGATAATAAGAAAATATAAATTAACCTAGTTAAAGGATAATAGAATTAAAAATATAGTACTAGACCTTATCCCTTAGGCGTTAAAGACTATAAAATACTAAATAAATACTATAATAAGCTAATTATATAAGGGAAATTAAAACTAATAATAGTACTAATATTAATTATATATCTAGCTTTTATTATCTAATATACTATAAATAGTAAAAAAAAGAAAAGAATTATTATTAACCTCTAATTACTTAATAAAATAATAATATTTAATATTTACTTATTATTAGACTAAGGTAATATTATAAATAATATCTAAAATAATAGATTTTATTTTATATTTAATAAAAACAGCTTTTATTTTTAATTTAGTATATACTTATTATATAAAAATTATATAGTTATTATTTTTAAATAAACACTAGAGGTTTTTAATATTATATTAATAGGATTTTATAATATACTAGTATATATATAGTAATTTATAAATAATCTTTTTTAATAATATAGTTACTTTATTTAGGTTTTTATTAATAATATCCTTATTTTATTAAAAATATAAGAAGACTACTTTAAGTACTTTAAAATATTTTTATAAATAGTAATAAAAAAAAGCTATATATATCCCTTAAGAAGTTATTTATTACTTACTTATTTATTTAACTCCTAAGATTTATTATAAATAGAAATAGAATTATTTAAATAAATAATTATTTTTAAGTATTTATAAAGCTTATAATTCTATTTAACCTTACTAAATTAAAAATATTTATTTATATAGCTAGATTTATTAAAAATAGAATTTTATAGTATATATTACTACTAGAGCCCCTCTAAGCCTATAAAACTAGTCTTCTTAAAAATATAAAAGACTCTAATAATATTATAACTAGTCTTTTTAAACTAGTTTAAAAGAATAAGATATAATATATATAGTTTAAGATAAATAATATTAAGAAAGCTACTTTCCTTAACCTATAGTAATACCTCTTTAAGTAATTCTAACTTTACTATTATTACTTAATAAAGTATTTATTCCTTAAATTAGATACTTATAAAAATAAATTTAGCCTATATACTTTCTAACTTAATAGAGAATAAGATAAAGAAGGTATTTCTAATAAAAATATATTAGTAAAAAGGCTAAAACTATTAATATTTCTATTATACTTAATATTAAAGATTAAGTAAAAATATAATTTTATAAAAGCTAAAATTATAGTTATTAAATAAATAGTTAAAAAGCTTTAGTAAATAGTTTAATTTAACTAGTATCTTATAAATATAATTATAGACTATACTATAATAAAAGAAATTATAATATATATATAACTTATAATAATAGATTTAAATAAAGTAAACCTAAAACTAGTATCTATTACTAATTACCTATTTTAATTTAGACTTTATATTTTTTATATCTTTAATATCTTAAATATTATACTAAATACCTTATCCTAATTATTATAATATTAACTACTTTATTATATAATAAACTATAATATATATAATAAACTTAATACTTTAGTATATATATTCTATATATAAGTTATTAAAACTACTTTATATTTAAAATTTTAAAAAGTATTACTAAATAAGTATAAAAGTAAATAAAAATTTAATAAAATACTTAACTTTTTATCTAATTAGGTAAAAAATAATAAAGTAATAACTAAAATAAAATAATTATAAAAGTAATAACCTTAACTACTAATTAAACTATAAAAATATATAAAAAATATATTATTATACCTAATAAACCTATAAAATAAATAAAAGCTAATTATCTTATATAGCCTCTTTAAAGCTATTCTTAGTATTATATATAATAATAAGTACTACTTTAGAACTAAGAAAATATTTTTAGAGTTTAGAGTTATATATATATAAAAAATAATAAAGGAAATTAATAAGTACCTTACCTTTTACTTTATATATAAAGAGAATTTTATTAATAAGTAGTTATTATTAAGTAAGCTTTAGCCCTTTAATTACCCTCTTACTTTCTTTTATATAATTTTATTAGATTTTATTATAAATCTACTATATATACTATTAAAAAAAATACTATAAGTAAAGGATAATTATAAATATTTTAATACCCTCTACCTAGTATTATACTAGTTCTTTAAATATACCCTCCTAATTACTAAAAATAATAACTATATTACTAAGGACTAGGCCTAGCTACTATTATAAAGACTAATATTATATAACTAAGACTTACCTTAAAGAATTATAAGTAATAAAGACCTAAAGTTTACTTTTATTATATAAACTAAGATTTTTTATATATTAGGTACTAGATTTAATATATTAATAGTATATTATATTTAAATAAATAGACTATTAGAATAAAAGAACTAGACTATAAAAGTAATAATTTTATATTATATAATAACTAACCTAATAATCCCTTATTTACTAATTCTACTAGCCTTATAATATAACCTAAATAATACTTATTTAGTACTAATTAATTAAAGTCTAAATTAAATAATTTATAGATTTTAGCTTATTTTTATTATTAATATAGTTATAAATATTAATTATATTATTAAAAAATTTAATATTAAAACTTTAAATAAACTATAAAGGATATATATATATAAGGCCTACTTAAGCCTTATAATTAATTCTACCCTTTAAAAACTATATTATAATATAAAATATAATATTCTTAATATTTAGGTAAGAGATAAGATATACCTATAATTATATTAAGGCTATAAATTACCTAAAAATCTTAAATAGAAGTAGTTAGCCCTTAAAGCTAGCTTATATAAGGTTATTAAGTAAGTTTATTCTTAGGCTTATAAAATTAACTTTTATAATAATAATTATATTTACCTTATTATTAATATTATATTTCTCTAAAAATCTTACTAAAGGTAAAATCTTTTTAATTAAAAAGAGCTAGTATTATTAATAATTATACTAAATAAAGAAGAGTATTAGGCGTTAAATAGAATTATTACTTATTAGTATAAATTTACTAATAAAAAGAAGTATAAGTTCTTAGTAAAATAATATAAATTTATTAATAAAAATAACTCTTAGATTATTAAGAGTATCTTATAAAAAGATATAAATAATATAATAAATAAGTACTTATTAAAAATACTAGAACTATATAAATATAAGTAATTATTAATATAATAACTATTATATTATATATTAAAACTAGCTAATTAAGTATAAGATAATTATATATATATAAGGAGTAATAAGAATTAAGAAAAAATAAAAAAATCTTATAAAAAAGAAAAATATTTATTCTTATTAGTAAAAATACTAACTAAAATATTATAAGGTATAATAAATAAAAATATTATTATAAATATATATTTATTAACCCTTATTATTTATTATTAGCCTTTTAAATTCTTTACTTTTATAATATTTACTAAAATACCTAATATTAAAAGTAATATTATACTTATAATTATTATCTAAAAAAACCCTAAAATCTTATTAGTTTTATATTATATTTAAAAATTAATTACCTATATATAGCTATTAGTAACTAATAATAGTTACTAGTAATTAAGATAAAGCTAAGTATTAATAAAAGAGTAACTACCTAAATTTAATAAAGGTATTAATATTCTTACTTTTATTATTACTAGAATTCGTATACTTATTAATAAAATTATTATTATATCTTAGTATAATAGGGATAGTAATAATAATAATAATAATAATACTAGTACTAAGAGCTTAAGAGCTAGATAACTTAAGGTTAAAAAATACCTTAATAAGTATAATATTAATATAAATAATAACTATAATTAGAACTATTTTATTATAAAGTATCTTTTTCTTTAAGTATAATAAAATTAATTAAATTATAATTAGTACTAGTTAGATAAATATTAAAAACTATTTAAATACTTATAACTAGAAAATATAAGACTTAAGATAAATTTAATAAATCTTATAATTTTTAATAACCCTAAGATAAATAAAAATAATACTAAAGTTAGAATTACCTAATATAAAGAAGTAATTATTAATAAGGATAAAGGGGTTAATAAAAATAATAATAAAGAGGACCTTAATAATAAGGAAAAAAGTAATATTAATACTAATAATAATAAAGAGCTAGAGGAAGATAATAAAGATAAAAATAACTTAATTAGTAATAATTCTAATAACTTAAATAATAAAAGTAATAAGGGAGTATTAAATAATAAAAAAGATAGTTTATTAAATATCTTAAATAATAATAAATACTTAGCTAAAAGTAATAAAATAGTTATATTAAAAAAAACTAGTTATAAAAATTATATTACTTTTAATAAAAAAGACTTAGTTTTTAATAATACTTATACTAAAGAATACCCCTTTACTTTAAATTAGTATTTCTTATTAATAAATACTAATAGTATAAAATATAAATTAACCTTTTTAAAGCTTATAATTAACTATATAAGACTATACCTTAATAACTTCTTTAATAAGAAGATAAAACTATAAAATAAAGTAAAAACTATATATAATACTAGTTAGTAGTTTTTTATAACTAGATTTAATATATTTAGGGAAACTACTAACTAAAATTACTTACTTATAGGACTATTTTACTAGGTCTAGACTAAAATTACTAAATTCTTTAATAAAAAAGTAAGTAAAAAGGGTAAAAAAATAAAGAATTTAGAAGGTATTATAGTAAATAATTATATATATTATATTAAAACTAATATTAATAAGACTATTATTATATACCTTAATAGTAAATACTATTTTATTAATAATAATATACTATATTAAAAAAGATATTTACTTATAAAGATAAAGATTCTAATACTAGGATTTATAAGTCTATTTTATAATATAATACTAAAGATTACTAGTATATTTTTAATAATTAGCTAAGTAGATTTAATATAAATTATAAGTAATAACCTAATTACCTAATAATAACTAGTATAAAGAAGTATATTAATAAATATAATAAACTAGGAGGTAAATTAAAGAAACTTAGTAATAATATATTAAAGTTATAAAAGTCTATTAATATTATTAATAACTAGGTTAATAAAACTAATAAGGAGATAAATAAACTTAATATAGTCTTTAAGAAAATATATAGTACTTTAAAGGTAAAAGATAATAAAATTAAAGCCTTATAAGTTATAATTAATAATATAATTAAGAAAATTAAAACCTTTAATAAAGCTATAAAAACTACTAAAAATAAGGTTAAGAATATTAATAAAAAGGTTAATAATTTTATTAGTTCTTAGGCTAGTAAAGATAAGCGCTTAGCTAGTAATAATATAAATAATAATACTTCCTTAAAGGTTATAAAAAAGATAAGATTTAATACTTAAAATAATAATAATAATACTAAATCCTTTAATAAGGGTAAAAAGGGTATTAACTTTATTAAAAAGGGTAAAGTAATAATAATAAGCCTAAAAGATAAAATATCTAAAAAGAATATATAAAGAGGCTCCCTTAACTAAAATAAAGTAAATACTATAATTATAATTAAAAAAAGCTCTAAAAATATTAAAAATATAAAAGGAGTTATTACTTTTAACTAAGCCTTAACTAAGTAAGTAAATCCCTTTATTAGATATAAGAAATAAAAGAGTTAGATTTAATACCTTAAGGACTAGAATAAACCTTAGAACTTATAGTTTTATAATAATTTCTTATATTAATAATTTACTTTTAACTTAACCTCCTTTATAACTATAACTCTTTTAAAGTTAAGAGGCTATATAGAATTTATTATTATTATTTTTAATCTAATTAACTTATTTATAAGATATTTCCTTTTATTTTAGTACTTAATAAGCTATTTCTAATAAGATTATTTTTATTTTCCTTATTTTATTTATTAGTTTAAAGATTAGTTTAATATTATAGATTAGAATATTAAGATTAAATTTTATAATAATAAAGATATTACTTTTTTTTTTTAATTTAAGAATATTTATTATATTACTACTAGTATAACTATTATTATTTCCCTTAATAAGTATATATTATATATATAATTATAAAAGTTATTTATAGATTTAAATAACTAAGAAGTATTAATTAATATATTACTATTATTTATAGTCTTACTAGTTATAGTATATATAGCCTAGTAATCTTATTAATTATTAATATAGTTTTAAATATAGAGCTTATTAATACTAATAAGCTACTAGTCTATACTATTATATTAGACGTTAGATCTAGATAACTAATAGGTCTAATACTTCCTGTTAGGAGAGTATCTAACCACGAAACCTGGACGTAATCCTTATAATACATCCCCTGTCTTTAAGTTAAACAGTTCTACATCGCGCGTAGTATATTGCACAAGACGCACGAGAGCAGCTTTATAAGTGGCTGAAGACTAGCATGCCTACGGTACACTATTGATACCACCTTTTGTATTATTGCGCTTTAGCACTTGCGCACTTAAATTCGTAAATTTATAATTCGCTCCATATTACACTATAATATACTAAAACTATAATATCTATTAACGCCTATTTCTCTAAGAGTATAAATATAATTTAATAGTTATTTATATATACTAATTTAGAATTAATTAAGCTTTATTTTAGTATATTTTATAACTAATAAAAAGGTATACTTATTAAAGAATAAGTATTTAAAGATACTATATTTTTAGTGCCTTATAATACCCTATAGTACTAGGCGTATACTAGGCGTATATTAGGCTTTACTTACCTATAGTACTTATATAGGCGTTAGTATAAGGTACTAAAGATATAGTATTTTTAAATACTTATTTCTTAATAAATAAAGCTATAAATAAAGACTTTTATATATTAGTAAATAGAGAATTAATTAAGCTATATTTTAGTATATTTAATAACTAATAAAGAGATATATATATAGAGGAATTAGTATTTAAAGATACTTTATTTTTAGTGCTTTAGTAAAAAAAAAAGACTTAAATAAGAATTAAATAAAAAATTACCTAAAAAAGAATACCCCTTAATATATATAGGTTATTATATATATTAGAGGTTACTATATAAGAAGTCTACCTTATTTACCTCTATAGCTTAGGTCTATTATACTTATTACTATATTATAGTATTAATTAATATATTAGTATAAAATTATAGCCTTAATTATTAAAAAGCTTAAAAAATATATATATCTTAAGAGGAATTAAACCCTTACCTTTATTATATATAAATTTAATAAAAGAGGTAATTAATTAGCTTATATAATATATATATCTTCTTAAATATCTTTTAAATTATATATATTATACTATTATATATTAAATTAACTTTAATAATAACCTTATTTTTTAATCCTTTTATTTAAATATAAGGTAAAAAAAAAGGGTTCCTTAGTCCCCCCCTTAGTACTTATAGTTATCTAGTATATATATCTAATAACCTTTACTTAATACTATTTCTTAAATATTATAATATAACTAGGCTTAGTAAGAATATATAGTTATATTATATATTAAGTACCTTAGAAGTTTCTTTAAGAGAATAAATTATATAATAATAGATTTAATAAGCTAATTATACCTAGGTCTAAACTTATAAGTTAAGCTAAGTATATAATATAATAAAATAAAAAAGATATATATACTTCTTATTTTACTATATAGCCCTTCTTTTAAAGATATTCTTAAGTACTTAATAAATAAGTTATCTTACTATATAAAGGGCTATCTTATAATATATATTCTTAGTATTTCTAAGTACTATAAATTATTAAACTAATAAGGAAGCTATTTATAATATATATTTTTAGTATTTCTAAGCGCTATTATAATTAATTAATATTATAAATTACTAAGGTAATAAGGAAGTTACTTATAATATATATTCTTAGTATTTTTAAGTATTATTATAATTAATTAATACTATAAATTACTAAAGTAATAAAGAAGTTACTTATAATACCTAACTCCTTTTTATAATAATACCTAATTCCTCTTTATAATTATACCTAATTCCTCTATATTTAATAAAAGCTAATATATATACTAGCTTTATTAAAAGTAAAGGAATTCCTATATTACTATTATAGTTTAACTAATTATTAACCTAGAGCCTATATATAAGTTTATTTTAATAAAACTCTAAAAGAAAATACTTATTATTAAAATATATAACTTTATTTAGTTATATCTTTATAATAAAGGAGGCTAGTTAATTAATATTTATACCTTTTAATAATAAATTTAGTATTAGAAGCTAAGCTTAAATATTATCTTTAAAAGCCTTTATAAGAATATTACTTTCCTTTATTATACCTATACTTTACTTTATAAAGTATTAAAGAAATTAACTTTATTATTTATAGCTTACTAATAGCTAGAGGTTAATTATTATACTTTATAATAGAAGATTATATAATAGGGCTTCTTAAGAGATAGTAAGTATAAGTAGTTACTTAAGTAAATTTAATTTTATTTTTATATATATAAGTATAATAATAAATTTATTACTTAAAATATCTTAACTTATAATTAAATTAATATCTCTAAGAGGGCTATATAATACTTATAACTTAATACTAATTTAAAGAGGTAGTATATAAATCCTAATAAGTAAAAAGAAGTCTTTAATTAAGTAATTAAGTTTATTTATAAAGACCTTTAAAAGACCTTATTAATACTTAATTTTAAGTAAGGTTATTTATATAATTATATATAAATAAAAGGGTATATCTTAGTATTAAAGAATTAGCTTTATAACTATTATTAAGAAGCCTTTTTAGAGGAAGTTAACTACTAATAGGTTAAGAATATTTATTATTACTATAATTTCTTAGTATTAAGACTAAACTTTCTATAATACCTTAATAAATATAAGAAATTATCTTAATTTAGGTACTAGATATATACTTATATTAATATATACTCTTAAGTTATTATTTAGTTCTTTATTAGCTATTTAATAACTATAGTACTATTAACCCTTAAGTAGTATTTATAAACTATTAAATACTTTAGTATATAATTATATTTTATAAGGTTAGATTATAAGTAAGAAATACTTTTTTAGGTAATAGTATAGGCGCTTCTTATTAAAGTAGTATTAATAAAGCTCTAGTATATAAATATAAATAAGAATTCTTATAAATATTATTAAGGTAATTATATTAAATTATATTATATATATAATAAAAGTATATTAAATATTTATATTAAATTATAATAGTTATAGCTTTAAAATAGTACTTCTAACTAATAAATTTACTTTTTCTATAAGCTTTTTAAAATAGCTCTTTTTATTAAGAATAATCTTATAGACTAAATTATATTATATATAGTATATACTTTAATTTTAAAAAATAAGTTTAGTACCTTTATTAATATTTAGAACTCTTATTAAATTTAATACTAAAAAAATTACTTAAAGCTAGTTATTAGTAAACTAATTAATATTTATTATATAATAATTATATTAAATTAAGGTATTTTTATTAAAGGTATAATAAGTAAGGCTCTTAATAATATACTTTTACTACTTAAGAGTATTAATATTAAAGACTTTTTAATACCTAATACCTAATAATAATATAATAATACCCTTAAGGAGCTTAGCTATTTAGGATTATTAGACCCTAATAAGTTATATATCTAGCCCTTTATAAGGACTTATTAAGCTCTTTAAGAATAAATTTAGTAGTATATTATAAGTGAAGTAGAATCTATTTTTAGTATTTTACTTATACTAAAAGAGGGTTTAGAATAATATATATTAATTATTAATCTATATTTAAGAAAATAATTTTAATATTAAAATAATAAAAGTTTTTATTATAAAATAATATATTCTTTAAGCCTAGTACTATATTCTTTAGTAACTAGTTATTAGCTAATTTTTTTAATTAAATAGACCTTAAAGAGGCTATTAATATAGCTTAGTTTATATAATATTACTTTTAAATATTCCTAGTATAATTATTACTAAGGGAGAAAATAGCTAAAATATATAAAGTATCTACTACTACCTATAAAACTATTAGGCTAGTTTATAATACTAATAAAAGTATAGTCCTTTTAAAGGTATAGTATATATATAAAGTATTTATTAACTTTTAATTAAGAGGTTTATAAAGTTAAAAAAGTATAATATTAAATAAAGGCTTAAATAGTTAATAGTATTACTATTTACTAAGTTATTAAAGGTTTTATATTTAAATAAAGATATTATTAGAAACTAAGGAAGGCTATATAAGGCTTTTAATTATAAAGTATATAATAGAAATTAAATATAAAAAAGGTAAAAAAGTTATTTTTAAAAACTATAAAAGGATATTATTCTTTTATACTATTCCTTATAAGTAAACCCTAAAAGTAATTAAATCTAACTAATATAATCTTCTTTATATAATAAGAAAAAAAAATAAATAATTATAAAATAATAAGAAGATATATATTAAGAATTCTCTTATCTTTTTTAACTTAAAATAAATATTTAAATACTTAATAATAAAAATAAAATAAAACCTTTCTTCTTAAATTTATACTTTAATTAATCTACTCCTCCTTAGCCTTTAATAGTATCTTTAGGTTAATTTTACTTTATATTTATACTTAAATCCTCCTTTTCCTTTATAGCCTCTTCTTTAGTAATTTAGCCCTTAATAATAGTTATTTTAATAGTAGCTAGTATAGTAATAATAGCCTTCTTAATAGTAGCTTATAACTCTTTAGCTTTCTTAAGCTTTTTAATATACTTAATTAACTATTCCTTAATAATCTATAAGGCCTTCTCTTTATTAGTAATTTTAAAGTTAACTTAAGCTTTTAATTATAATATATAAGTCCTAGCTAAGGTTAGGCGTGTAGTTTAGTATATAGTAATAGTCTTATAGACTTAGGTTTATATACTAATAGTAACTAATCTATTTAAGATAAAGGGGATTAGAGATCCCTTTAAGGTAGCTATATATAAAGCCTTTACTAGTTATACTTATACTATATCTAAGTATAGTTCTTAATAAGCCTATTTTCTTTTTACTTAGCTAAAGCGCTAAAATATATCTAATATAAGATAAAATCTATATTCCCTAGTTCTAAAGCTAGTATATATACTAAAGGTATAATAAAAAGTTATTAATACTAAGACTTAAGTTAAATATATTATTAACTAGCTTTAGGTTATCTATATATATAAGCTACTTATAAATTAACTTATCTTAATCCTTAATAATACTTAAAGCTTAATTATCTTTATTAGTATCTTAGTTTATAGTTATAGTATTTTTAATTACCTTCTTAAGCTCCTTTAGAATTAGTAACCTTTATATAATCTAAATATCTTTTAGCTTATAAATAACTTAATCTTTTATAATAAAGGCCTATTAAGAAGTTATAGAATATTAGGAGACTTAAGATATTATTAATAAAGTAAACTCTTAAGTAATTAAAAAAAGCTATTAATAAGTATTTAGTATCTTAGTAGTTATAGACTCTTTACTTAATAGCTACTTTAGCTTCTAATCTAAAGGTCCTATTTTCCTTAATTAGGCTAAGGGGCTCTTAGAGGTACTAAGGTTTAAAAGGTTTATTAGCTTAAAACCCTATCTATTTTAACTAGTACTTTATATTATTACTAAGCTTTATATAAGATCTAGTCCTTATATCTAGTTATTAAAGCTTCTTAATTTATACTTTAAAGATATAAACCTTCTTTTTTATAACTAATTCTAACTTAAAAGACCTTTTATATTACTAAGTCTTTCTTTTAAAGGTATTTAAGGGTTAAGGAATTATATATATTTATTTATACTTATAATATTAGAGAATAAAATACTCTCTATTCCTTTAAAATAAGTAAATATAAATTCTTAAAAGCCTCTAATAAACCTTAGATTTAATAAAAAATAATACTATTTTTCTTAATTATTTATAAAGAATATACTAATCTAGTCCCCTAAGAGTTTTTTATTTATCTTATATAAAACTAGACTATTAAATATAAATTACTTAATTAGCTTTAACTTATAAAGCTTATTTAGGCTATTACTAATAAGTTTAAGCTAGTAAGTTTATAAGAGTAGTTTTTTAATTCTTAGCTTATTAGTTAGTATATAATATAAAATATTTACCTAAAAATTCTTATTTAAGACTTAAGTTAAGTATAGTTTATCTTAGTTTATTTATTATAACTTAATAAGGTTTAGATTATAAGGCTTTTATATAATAACTAGTTTAAAGCTATTTATAAATAAACTAATTAGCTTATTTAACTACTTCTTCCCTTATACCTTACTTATTAGCTCTAATAGGGTATTACTAATATAACCTTATAATAGTAATATAATATTATAAATTCTTAAATAGCTATAAGACTATTTATTCTCTTAATTACTAATATTAAAGGTAAATATAAAGAAACTATAAGGGAGTTATATATTAATAAGCTATTAGTAAAATATTAAGGCTATTATTTTTATCTTTATATATTTTTTATTTAAAATAAAGTTAAAGATTTATAGAACTCTTAATTACTTATTAAATACTATAATAACCTAATATCTTCTTTTATAAAGGTTCTAATAGCTTATAAAGTTAACTAGATAAATCTAAAACCTATAGCTTAGTAGACCTTATTTATAATATTAACTATCTTTAATTAAGTCTTTAAAGAGTAATACTTCTTCTATAAACTTCTAATTAAGTTTTATTTTATCTTTAAGTATATTAAGCTTATATATAAATAGTTAAGGATAGTCTTTAATTAGAAATTTAATAAAAATAACTATAATAACTTCTTCTAGTCTTTAAATAATAATCTTAAATATAACTAAAAGTAAAGTACCTTTAGTTTATTTATATTTTAAAGTATATTATAAAGCTTAAAATATAATATAAGATACTTTTCTTAAGATCTCTCTTTAATTATAAAGTAGTTTAATATATAATAAAAGCTTTTTTTAATATCTTAAAGGAGAGGATCTTCTTAATTAGGGGGTAAGATAAGTTCTTCTTTTAGTTAAATAGTCTTTAGATAAAAGATTAGTAAATAATATAAGTAAGATTTAATAATAAATAAATTAACTTATTTCTTTTTTTTAAGAAAGTAATATAAGTAATTATTATCTTTTTTTTTAACCTTAAAGTAAAATATTATAGTTATTTTTAATAAAAAATAAAAATAAAAAAGAAAATAATAATAAGAATATTTATATAATAAAGTAAAGAATTAGAAATTAAATAAGTACTTTTTAGTATATAGGGGAAAAAGAAAATAAATATAATAAAGTAATAAACTATAGATTAGGTTATAGAATATAAAGAAAAATAAAATAAAATATAAAGAGATAAATTTCTTAATTAACTAATATATTAGTTAGATTTAACTACCTCTAGGGTTTACTTATAGGGAATAGTATAAAAGGATAATATCCTTCTATAGTTTTTTAATAATAACTTTTTTACCTTTTTTATATCTAATTTCTATTATATACCTTATAATTAAAAGCCTTATATAGCCTTCTTTAGTCTTTAATAATATCTTTATTTAAATATAAAACCTTTAATAACTTAATAAGTAGTAATACTATTAATTATTTAAGCCCTTATTTAATACTATACTTTTTTAACTTTATAAACCTCTTAATTAAGAGTTAATAAATACTTTATATATATACTATACCCTTAGAGAGACTATACTTCTATTAGTATTATAAACTAGCTTAATAGTCTTATAGGTAGTAATAAATACTTTATATATTTTAGCTATTTTCTCCTTTAATAATAATTATACTAATAAAAATAAAAAAGGTCTTAAAGGTATTAGGGTAATAATAAACTAAAAGAAAATAGTTTTTAGGGCTAAGATTAAGAGTTTTAGATAATAAAGGTAAAGTATAAAGAGCTTTAAAGAAATATAAGAGAGAAAGAAAAGGGAAAAGGAAAAGATAAAGAATATAGTTTATATAAATAGTATAATTACTAGCTTATCTAATAAATTAGATATATAAGACTATTAGTCTATATTAGTTAATAGCTTTATTATAATAAATATATATAAAACTATAATATATTTATTATAGCTTAAATAGCTAATATACTCCTCCTTTTATATCTTCTTTTCTTTAATAATTTCCTCCTTTATTTCTTCTTTTCTTCCTTTTATTTTCCTAATTAACTTACTTAGGTAAGTCTTTTTATATCTTTAATTACCTTAATATCTCCTTACTTAATTATCTCTTAGGTTCTATAATTAAATTTAAGGCTTTTAAAATATTAAACTAGAAACTTCTTAATATCTATACTCTCTTTAATACTATACCTAATATAATAAACTTTTATTAATATTATTATTTATAGTAAATAGTTAATAATAATTACTATATTAATAAGGTCTAGGTCCTTTATATAAGTACTTTATAACTTTTAATCTTTTATATAACTAATAATCTAAGCTATACTTAATCTTATTCTTTTTATTATTAGAGATAAAGGCTATAATATATATAAGACTTTACTTTACCTTAAGCTTACTTTTTACTTAGTTATATTAAAAGACTAGATATTAATAATATAGTTCTAGAAGTAATTTTATTCTTCTAATTAAGTATTTTAAAAAATAATTACTAAATATACTTTTCTTTTTAAAGTATAAAGTATATATCTTTTTACTAAAACTAGGACCCTTTTAAGCCTTATCTTTAGAATAGTATTTAATTATATTAATAAGTAAAAGGTACTCTTAATCTAAATATATAGTTATTAAAATCCTTAATTCTACTCTTATTACTTAACTACCTTTATATTAAATATTATCTTAAGGTACTTTTATATTTTATACCCTTTTTAAGACTATATTTCTATTTTAGGTATTTTTAGTAAATCTTATAAAAACTATACTTAATAAACTATTAATTAATAGTATAATTAATAGCTTTATCTTAAATACTAAAAGCCTCTAAAGGGTTAAAAAGATAGTAAATATAGCTTATATAAAGATTAGGTTACTAGTATTTAGCTAATTCCTCTCTAACTTACTTAATTAAATTAATAATCTACTCTTTAAATTTACTACTAGTTATTCTTAAAGATTATAAGTAGGCTAAGAATTATTAAGTAATAATAAAAGCTTCTTCTTAATAGGCCTAGTATAGATTTTTATAAATAGAAAAATAAAAAATAAAATATAAAGAATTAGCTATATTACTTATAATTAAGGCTTTTTATTATATACTTCTTTTTAATAGTAATAATTAATACTTTTAGTTTTATTTTTTTATTTTATTATTATTTTTCTTATAAGTTTCTTTATAAAAGCTAAAAACTTATAATTTAAATTATAGTTTTATATTATTTAATATCCTTATCTTATATTATAAGTATATTTATAATAAGTCCTCCCCTCTTAAAGCTAGCTTTTTATAGCTTTTCTTATAGCCTTTTATATTATAAATTATAATATTATAATTTATTATTTTATAATTTATTTAGATTAAGAGCTCCCTTATTATCCTCTAAAATATACTTATTACTCTTATTATTACTTTTAAAGTTATCTTTTAAGGGATTAGTTTAGTTATTATCTTCCTTATAAAACTATTACTTTATTTTATTTTTTTAAAATACTTTTAGTTAATTAATAATATATATTCTAAGTAAGTTAATTTTATTTAAGGTTATAAGATAATATACTTTTATCTTATTATTATATCTTATTACCTTATAAGGACCTTATTAATATAATTTTACTTTTATATTTTAAGATAAGTTATTATTTTAGATTATATTATATATTAAGATTAGTATACTTACTAATATTAGGCTTTTTTATAATTAGAATTTATTTTATTAGTTTATTTAAGCTATTAATTATTTTTAGAAGTTAAGGACTTTTTAGTATATAGTTTTAATATCTTTATAATACTTTAAAAAGACCCTTACCCTAGCTTTAAATAAAGAGTATTAATTCTATATATTATCCTAACTTATTAACCTCTAGATTAAGACTACTAATTCTATTAATAAGATTAGGTATTAACTAAATAATAGCTAGTAAGGGGATCTTCTATATAATACTTATATTAATATTTAGTCTATAAGTAGAATTATATCTAGTAGGTATTACTAAGCTATTATATTAAGCTTAATTATTTTTATTATAATAAATATTATATTATAATACTTTACTTTTATTATTTTATTTACTTTTAAATTATATTTTAAGATTACTATATACTTATAACCTTAATTATATAATATAGTTAAAAAGTCTCCCTTAAACTCTAACCTACTATTAATAATAGTTTTTATAAATATATTATACTTACTTAGTAATTTCTTAATAAATTTAAATATAATAACTAAATTATAGCTTTTAATAAGTATTACTTTTACTTAGCTAGTAAGATTATATTTAACCTTTATAAGAAACTTATATTCTTAATTATTAAGTATATATTATAAATTAAAGTATATTTTCTTTATAAGTCTTATAGGCTTTATATACTAAGTAATCTCTCTTTTATATATAATAGTCTACTTCTAGTAAGATTTATATACCTAAATAATAGCTTATATATCTTTATCTATTTTTAACTAAAAATATTAGGCTTTAATTTATTTACTTATAATTTAAGATCTTTTATATTTAAAAGAACTATAAGCCTCTTTAATTATTATCTTTTTAGTATTTAAGTTATTAACTAATAAAAGTAGTTTAAGCCTCCTTAGAACTTTTTAATATAAGCTTTTTTTATAAAGAAGATATTAATTTATATTATTCTTAAACTTATACCTCTAATTAAGAAATATCTCTTCTAAATACTAAGCTATTATTAAAAATATTATTATTAATTAACTTTTATTACTATATCCTAATCTAAAGAGTAAGGTATTATTATATATAGAATTTAATACTAGGTTAATAAACTCCTTTAAATCCCCTTTATATTCTACTTTTAGAAGGTTAAATAGTTTTATTAGTTTTTAAAATAGTATATTTACTATTAAATTCTTTTTATTAAGTATATATAAAACTATAAAGTTAAATAGTTAAATATAGCTTAATTACTTTATAATTAGTATTCTTATAATATTATTTACTTTATTATTAATTTATTATTTTAAGACTAATATATTTATTTTTAAGATAAAACTAATATTATAAATATAATTATATTATTATTAGAATATATATAATAATCTTTTAACTTTATACTTTATTTAATTATATTTTACTTTTATAATAGTCTAAATATTACTCTTAAACTATATAAGTATTCTCCTCCCCTTAATTATTTATATTAATACTACCCTTTATTTAGATAATAAAGTATTTACTTAAAAAATAATTACTTTTATACTTTATTTATAACTTAAGGTAATTAGGATTAAGGCTATAATAAGCCTTTTTTTTAGTTCTTTTATTATCTCCTCTTATAATCCTCCTTATTTAAAACCTATATCTTTTCTTAAAAGCTATATTAAGGGTTTAGTAATACCTAAATAGCCTTTAATTATAGATTTATAACTAGCTATTATACTTAAAAAACTATATATCTCTTTAATATTATAATACTTTTTTTACTTTTAAATCTTTAAGACCTTATATTTTATAAGGCTATAATTAAAAGTATTATAAAAGAACCTTATAATTACTATTCTTTTTTAATACTAATAGCTTTTTTTATTAGAAATTATATAATTTATTAATTTAATATTTATTAAAACCTTATTAAGGTTTTAAATATACTTTATTATATAATATTTAATTTTTAAGAGTACCTTTTTATTATTATATATATTATTAAAGCTTTATATAATAATATTATTTAAATAAAGATAATAAATCTCTAATATAAGTTCTAGTAATATTTATATTATTATATATATAAATTATATAACTAAATTAGTAACTTCTTAAAAAAGTATATATATTCTTAATAAGCTAATAGAGCTAGGGAAAGTTATTAAATTCTAACTTTTAAGGGCTAAAGATACTTAATTATAACTAAAAAAGAAGTCTAATAATAATAAAATTTTATATATTATAAAGTCTTTAGTAATCTCTTTATAGATTAAAGGGATATTTATATTTTAGATTAATATTATATTAATATATATTACTAAGTTAATTAGTTAGAATCCTTTATTTAGCTTAATAACTAAGAATATTAGATTCTTATAAGGGCTATAGCTTTCTTTTAAGATACTAGCTTCTAGTTTTATTTTAAATAACTAAATAAACTTTAATAAAATTCTTTTTAAGATTAGAATTAATTTTACTTATTAGGGCTTATAATTAATAACTTTTAGTTCTTATAAAGGTACTATATTAAGATTAAGTTACCTACTCTCTTTAAAAGTCTAGGCTAATATAACTTCTTTATTATAAAGTATTATAAAGAATATCTTTTATTTATTTTCTATTAACTTATTAATTTATTTTTTAATATTTTATAGTTTTTCTTTATATATTTAAAAGCCTTTTTTAATTTTTAAGAATTTACTTATTAAAAAGTTAGTATATTCTTAAATAGTTTTTATTTCCTTCTTTATTTCTTTTTACTTCTTCTTTTTTTACTTTAGATTACCTTTTAGTATAGAGTTATTAAATATATTTAGTAGTTTTACTTTTACCTCTTTCTTTTTATAAAGAGTAAAGACTTTAATCTTATTTTCTAATTACTTTTATAAATCTATAATTATATTTTCTTTTTTTATTATAACTTTTTCTCTTATAATAATCTAATATAAGGTTTTCTTAATTTCTACCCTATTATCCTCTTTTAATCTAAAAATTATATCCTCTTTTTTAAATTCTTCTTTTAATATATTCTCTTTTTATATAAGCTCCTAATTAATAATTATAATCTATATTTATAGTAACTATTATCTAAACTTAAGTAATTTACTAGTAACTTCTTAGACTATTAGTTTTATTATAGGGGTTATTATTTTAGTATTATTAAATTATACTTATAACTCTATACTCTTTTAATCCTTAAAATACTTAAATATAACTTAAATAAATCTAATAAAAGGTATTCTTAAGATAAAGTCTATTAATATTAGTTTATTAATTATATAAATCCTTTATTAAATAAAAGTATTCTTAAAGTATAATTTTAAGAGTATAAATCTAGTTATAATTACTTATTTATTAGAATAAGATATAAATATAACTTATTAAGGTTTTATAATAACCTTATACTTAGTAGCTAGTTCTTAGCTTATAATATTTTCTTCTATATTAGAATTTATAAGTACTTTTATTAGTTAGTATTTAAGGGTATTTACTTTAATATAAATAAAAGGTAAGGATTATTAAGTAACTATAATATATTTAATATTAAAGATATAATATATATATATAGTTTCTTACTTATCCTCTTAATTAATAGTCCCTTTATTATTTAAGTTAATAATTAAAGGTCTTACTTTTATAAAGATAATTTTTATACTTACTAGGCCTCTTACTTTATCTATAATTACTAAATACTCCCCTCTTTTTACTAGGGTAGACTACTTATACTCTTACTCTTAAGTAATATACTCTTTAATTAAGATTATATTAATATTTATTATTAATATAATATTATAAAAGGTATAATTAATAGCCTCTTACTCTTTAATATATAAGTTAATAGTAGCTAGTCTTTTCTTAGCTTTTAAGCTTATAAGTACTATTAAGATTACTTTTATTCTTTAAATCCCTTCTATTATTTCTAAAACCTTTTAAATAAGTAAATATCTAATTTCTAAGTTATATTATATAACTTCTTTAGTTATTATATTTATTTTCTTTAATATAATATTATTTATAACTTATTATTATAAATTACTAGTATTAAATTTAACCCTAGTCTTTAAATTTTTATTTATATTAAGAGAAGAGCTTATTTTTTATATAGCTATAAATCTAAGGTTCTTAGGCTTAATAAGTATATTATCTTTCTCTAATAAATTATTAAATATCCTAAATTTCTTCTTAAAATATAATTTAATATTTATTATATTAGTAATTAAGGGTTTTAGCTAGTTAATATTATTAAGATAAATAATATTAACTTTAGGATTACTAGGCTTAGTCTTAGGTACTAGTATTTTCTAACTCTTTAGTAGGTATTATTAGGTAAAATCTACTTCCTCTTATTCTTAAAGTCTAGGGACTAGTTCTAACTTAGACCCTCTATATAAGGTTATTACTTATTTTATAAACTTAGATCTTAGTACTTTTAAGGCTTATAAGATAATAAGCTTTTAAATAACTTACTTATTTTAAAATTAGTATAATAATTAAGGTAAAATAAGGTACTTATTCCTTAATTTAAAGGAGAGTATATATATAGTTAAGTTATAAAAATAAAAGTATACTAAAGTATTTATATTTATAAGGTTATAAGTATTAAAAAAGTATCTTTACTTAAAGTAATACTAGTAAACTTATTTTTTATTAGTCTTTATTATATTAATATAAACCTCTTATTCCTTAGTATTCTAATTCTTATTTATCTTTATATTATTAATTATTACTAGAGCCTTATCTTTATCTTTAAGTATCTAATTATTTTATTAAATAAGAGTCTTTTAGTTATTATTTTAATTCTTAAAAATATAAATTATTAGACCTTTTATTCTTTTTAAGAGCTTATATTATTTAATTAGGTTAATAGTAAGCTTAATATCTTATCTAAAAATAAGCTATATATCTTTAACCTTCTCTAAAAGCTCTTTCTTTACCTTTACTAGAACCTTCTAATTAGTAGCTTTTTTATATCTTTTATCTTATATAAATTAGATTTAATCCCTAATAAAGTAAAAGATTTACTAGTATATATCCTTATATATTAATTTACTAAAATAAGTAATATTAATATTATATTATTTTATTATACTATAATAAATAGTAAATAATATTACTAACTATAAGTATCTTAACTACTTATTAAATATAAAAAGCCTTTTATTTAGTAATTTATAAAGGTATTTATACTTAATAAGTTATTTACTAATAATATAATAATTATTAGTAAATAGTTATTTATTATATTTTAATAGTCTAATCTAAAAGCTATATTACTCTTTAATATTATACTTAAAGTAGTATTTTACTAAATACTTCTTAACTTTCTTTTAATTATATTAAAATATAATTAACTTAATCTCTTTTATTAAGTAAAGTAAAGTTATATTTATTAACTTATTAAGTTAGTATATATTTAAAATCCCCTTTATATTTATTTATTTATTAAACTTCTTTAAGAACTTTATAATATTATTTTTATTAAATTTCTCCTTAAAAATAGTCTTTAACTAAAATTAAGTATAAATTAAAGTTACTAAAAGATCTTTATTATTAGCTAATTTAAAGAATTTAAAGTTAAGATTAGTAAAGTCTTTATCCTTAACCTTTTTTATTACTCCTCCTTTTATAATATATTTTCTTATCTTTTTTCTTTTTACTAAAGTCCTCCTCTTCCCTCTTTTCTTTTAATTATTAATTCTTATATCCTTAAAACCTTAGTCTTTAATTATATTAGTTAAGTTATTATTAAAAGTAATTAGGTCTTTTATTATAATAAAAGACTCTTTTTTATAATTTTTTAATACTTTTATATTATTAAATAGTATAAATAATATTATAATTAGGAGTTTTAAGGTATAAAATAGTTAAAATAGTATAAAATAAAAATAATATCTTTTTAAAAGATTAAATAACTTTTAATTAGCTTACTATTTATTAAAGAAAGAAGGGGGTTTATTTATTATAAATATTATAATATCTCCTTTTCCTTTATATTAGTTACTAAGTTTATAATCTTTTTACCTTTAATTATTTCTATTAGGCTTTACCTTAATCCTTATCTTAGTTCTTTATTTACTTAACCTATACCTTATTTCCTTAAATAAGAACTTTATTTATAGACTATTTACCTAATATTTTTATACTATAAGATAATTTAACTATATTCTTAATTATAATATTTTAATTATATTAATAATATCTTATTTAATTAGATTAAAAGTAAGTCCTTTATAATTAATATTATAATTATATAATCTTTTATTTTTTTTTATAATAAACTAAACTTCCTTTTATAAATACTAATTTTATAATTATTAGTTTTAGTATTTTTTTAATAAAAGACTACTTTAATTCTTATTTATCTTTATAATATTCTATTTATAATTTATTTCCTAATCTTAAATATAATTATATATTATTTACTTACTATTTCTTTATCTATATTTTAATTTAATAATAAAACCTTCTTATAATTATAAAGCCTAATAGCTATTATAACTTAAAATAAACTATTTTTAAATCCTTATATATTATTAAGCTTATTAGCTTTTTTAATAACTTTTCTTTTAGGCTTTTATTATAATAACTTTTTAGTATTTTTAATTAATAATTAAGAATATCTTAATTATTAATTAAGGTTTTTCTTTACTATAACCTCTATTATAATTATTACTAAAGAAAAAAATAGTTAAAATATATAAAGTATTTACTATTACTTATAAAACTATTAGACTAGTTTATAATACTAATAAAAGTATAGTCCCTTTAAAAATATAATATATATATAAAGTATTTATTAACTCCTAATTAAAAGATTTATAAACTTAAAAAAGTATAATATTAAATAAAGGCTTAAATAATTAATAGTATTACTATTTACTAAGTTATTAAAGATTTTATATTTAAGTAAAAATATTATTAGAGAGTAAGGAAGGCTATATAAGGCTCTTAATTATAAAGTATATAATAGAAATTAGATATAAAAAAAATAAAAAAGTTATTTTTAAAAACTATAGAAGGATATTATCCTTTTATACTATTCCTTATAAGTAAACCCTAGAGGTAGTCGAATCCGACTAACACACTAGTCTATAAGGTAGGACTATCTTCTAGTTAAGCTAGTACTAGTTAAGCTAGCGCTAGTTAAGCTAGTGCTAGTTAAGCTAGCGCTAGTTAAGCTAGCGCTAGTGCTGGTGCTAGTTCTGGTTCTGGCGATCGTAAAAGCTCCTTAATTAGGGGCAGCGATGGCGATGGTAATAGCTTAATCGGCGGCGGCGATAGCAATCGCGAGAGCTTAATCGGCGGCGGCGATAGTGATAAGAAGGGCGCCTTAATTAGTAATAGCGATAGTAATAAGAAGGGCGCCTTAATTAGTATTAGTATAATAAGGTAGCCTCTTTTATTATTATTAGTATTATCTTCTAGACTAGAGAAATATAAAGAAGTTAATATTAACTTAAAACTTTTAATAGTAATTATTAAGATTTTAATCTTAACCTTTAATAATAACTTATTCTAATTAAGGTAATTAGATTATTTTCTTTTTTTAAAGTTAAGATAAATAATAACTTATTTATTTTAAACTTACTAATTAATATTATTTTTATTTAAATTATTTTTATAAGTAAAAAGATTAAAAAAAGTATATTCTTAGTTTTATAGTTTCTATAAAAGCTTTATAATTTTATATAACTTTATCTAAGTTAAGTTAATTTCTTATTAATATTTTTAATATTTTTAATAACTTAAGAAAATATAATCTTTTACTTATTTAAATAAGGTTATTATATACTCTTTATATATATATTTATATTATAAAAAGTAAATAAGCTTAATATTACCTAGCTAATTAGTTAAATATTAAATTATATAATAATTATATACTTAAATAATAGTTCTTTTATAATATAAAAATATTATTATTATATTTAATAACTAAAATAAATATATTAACTTATATTTAAATACTATATTTAGATACTTATAAGTTAACTAGTAATAAAGTATAATACTTTTATATAGCCTTTTATATATACTTTAAAAATAAAAAGAAGTTATTAAGCCTATTATAGGCTCTTATATAAGAGAATATACTTATAATCTATTATTAGGGCCCTAAGGGGGCGTAGTGTGTATATAGGGAGGAAGTAAGCGGGGACATATAGAATAGGGATACTAAGGGTAGGGTAGAGTTATATAGGGAATATATAAGTACTTAGCTATAGTATTAAGGTAAGTAAGTAAAGATAAAGTAGTAATAATTCTTAGTATTATTATAACTATAAAGGTATATAGCTAAATATAAATACTCTTCTTATTATAACCTTATAAGATTATTATTTTAAAACTTATTTAATAAGTAAGAAAATTATAATAATATTATTATAACTAATTAAAACTAATAATAATAACCTACTAATAATAAAAAAGAGGTAATTACCTAAAATCTTATTAGGGAATATATAAAAAAGATAATTTATAATATTAGTATAATATTACTAATAATAAAAATATTTAATAATATTATAAAAATTAACTTAACCCTTATAGAGGATAAGTTATAAAGTTATTTTACTTAAGTTATAAATATATAATAATATAAAAAAATATTAAAGCTATTATAAAAGGTAAAAAAAGAGAAGGATATTAAACTAGGCCTAAATCTAAAAGTACTCTTAAAAAAGGAGAAATAGAAAAATATAATAATAATATAACTATTTAATACTTAATTTAAAAGGAAATTATATATTAAGTACTAGAACTTCTTAGTAACTTTATAAACTTACTTTAAGATTAATATAAATAACTATATAAAAGACTAAGAAAAAGTAATATATATAGTACTTTATCTTTAAGAAGAAGTCTAGAAGTATTAGAGTAGTTATTTTAAAAATACTTTAATAAGAAAGTATAAAAGATTCTTTTAAGAGGAATTTTATACCTAATATAAAAATAAACTAAAAAGTAAAGATATTAAGGTATAAAAGGTAATATAAATACTTATTATATATTAATAAAAAGATTTTAAGTTAATAAAAAAGTACTTATAATACTTTAAAGATATTATATTAAAGTTACTAGATATATTAGCTTTAAGTATAAAAATAGCTTAGATAACTAAGTATATATAAAAATAAATTAAAATAGCCTTAAGTAATAATAGTACCCTAATAACTTAGAAACTACTAGAATCTTAAGTAGAGAATATAAAAAGAGTAGTAAAGATAATATAAAAGATAAAAAAAGTAAGACTAATAAGACTATTACTAGGGATATTATAAGGACTTATAGTATTATATAAAGGAAGTAATAATAGTATAAGATATTATAAATATAAAAGTATAAACTATATTTAAAGAAATTATTAGGTATTTTATTATATAATATATAAATATTAGTTATATATTATAGCCTAGTATATAAATAAAGGCTAAGTATTAATTAAGTAAATAGTAAGTAATAACCTTATTATAATATCTTTAAATAATATACTTATAAAATAAGTAAGACTAAAGAATAAGGATTAATAAAAAGTTTACTACTAATTATACCTAAAAAAGAAGATTATAATAAAAATATAATAAGAATAAGGCTAAGAAATTATATTAGTCTTTTTAGATATAAAGAATAATTTAAATATAATAGATAAAAGTCTAATAACTAAAAACTAAATTTAAGAGCTAAATATTATAAACTTATTAAAATATCTCCTTAAGAAAATAAAGTTTTATTATATTTATAAATAAATAATAAAGATATTCTAGATTATAAATAACTTAGGAATTAGAAGAGAGTAATAAATACTATTTATAGTTATAAATAGCTCTTTATAAGTAATATTAGGACTATAATAGTATATTAAGGAGAATATCTAATAGTAATATAAAGAAATAAAGTAATACTTCTTAATTTAGTAAGGTAATATTAAACTAGTTATAAACCTAAAGGAACTTTATAAAGTAACTAAATAAATAAGATTATATATAATTATAATAAAGGGATTAGAGAATAAAGAAGGAGATTATTATAAGATAAAAGTAATCTTAAAAAGTTATTAAGATTTTAGCTAAATATTCTTAATAGAAGAAGTAACTAAGTTATTTACCTTAAATAAACTAATATATATAATTAATATTAAGAAAAGGAAAAGCCTATTATAAAAATTTATTTATATATTATTTATAAAGAAGCTAGATAAACTTTATAAATTTATAAATAAAGGGCTAAAAAGAAGGTAAATCTAATACTCTATAAGCCTAATAGGGGCGCCTATACTCTTTATACTAAAAAAAAGAAATAAGCTATAACTATATATTAACTACTAAGGGTTAAACTAGGTAACTTATAAGAACTATATACTATTACTACTAATTATAAAGATCTTTAATTATATAAAAAGAGTAAAGATTTATATAAAGCTAAATATAAAGGATATTTATAAATAGTTATATATTTATAAAGGTAATAAATAAAAAATAGTATTTTATTATTAATATAAATACTTTAAATATATAGTTTTATTATTTAGTCTAATAAGGGTACTAGTATCTTTTTAAGAATATATTAATTATATATTATATAAAGAAATTAACTATATTTATATTATATATTTTAATAATATTCTAGTATTTAATAAGAATAAAGTAAAAAATATATAATATATATACTAAGTACTAGTAAAGCTAGAAATAATAAAGCTATACTTAAACCTAAAAAAGTATAAGTTTAGTATAATTATAGTAAAATTCTTTAGGTTTATAATAAAATAAAAGAAAATTATAATAAACTAAGAATATATTAAAGTAATTATAAGTTAGCTAGAACTAAGTAGTATTAAGGAAGTTTAGTTATTTTTTAGTTTTATAGGATTTTATTAATAGTTTATTAAGAACTTTAGTAAGATTATATTATTATTAATAGAAAAGATAAAGGGAAATATAAAAGGAAGGTTTTAATTAACTACTAAGGAGCTAGAGGTATTTTTAAAGCTAAAGCTAGCTTTTATAAAGACTCTAATACTAGTATAGTTTAACCTAAAAATACTAATTTAAATAAAAATAAATACCTTAGACTTTATAATTAGAGTAGTCTTATTATAATTATAAAAAGAATACTAGTATTTAATAATATTCTTATTATAAAAACTCTATAAGGTAAAACTATAATACTAGATACTAAATATAAAAATATTTATAATACTAATAATATTTTAATAATAAAGATATTATTTAGTATATTTAGTATAAATAATTAATATAATTATAAATTACCTAAATTATAATTACCTAATAAAGAAGAAAAATCTAACTTACTATTAGGTAATAATATTAGATAAATTATCTCTTTTTAATTTTAAGATTATATTTAAATTAAAGAAATTAAACTTAATAAATATATTATTATAAAAAGAGAATTATAATAATAAAAAGAAAATAGAGGTATAAAAAAATAATATAATCCTAAGGTTCTTATAATAGTTTAGTAATAAAGAATAAAGGGAGGAGATAGTAGAGCTAGGACTAAGATTAGTAAGAATTATAATAATATTAAGTAAAAAATAAGAAGGGGGAATAAAAAAAGAAAATAGGGGAGATATAAAGGCACCTAAAGAGGAAGCTTAGGTACCTTTAGTAAATAAAATAAAAGAATACTAGTAAAAGGATATCTTTATAAAGAAAGTATATAAAAAAATTTAAGAAAACTATATAAAGGTAATAATTATATAAAAGAGATATTAAAATATAAATAATTATAACCTTTTATATAAGAATAAAAAGATCTTTATATTAATAAAAATAAAAGTAAAGATTTTATAATTATATTATAATAACCTTATAATTAAGTACTAGGGAGTATATAAGATAAATAAAAGGGTAAATTAATAATTCTTTTAATAATCTTTAAAAAAAAATATAATAATATATATTAAAGTATATTATATTTACTAGATTATAAAAAAAAAGTAATATTAATTATATAATTACTTAGCTATATTACTAATACTAAATTAACTATTTAAGGAGATTATTATAACTATAATTATAAAGCTATTAGAGATTTAAGATAAAAGGGGAAAGTAAAATATAATCTTAGTAATTATAAATAAACTAAGTAAATATAATATTTATATTATTATAAATAAAAATCTTATTAGTAAAGGCCTTATAAATATTATCCTTTATAAGGTTATAATATACTATAGAATACTAAAGGGTATTATATTAAATTATAGATTTATCTTTATCTTAGGGTTCTAGTAAAGTCTTTATTACCTCTTAATAATTAAGTAGTATTTTAGTATAGTATTTTACCTTTAAATAGATAAGTAAATAGAATAAATAAATTAAGTAGTTAAATATTATTTATAAATATTCTACTTTATAGACTAATTAGACTAGCTAGTATATCTCCTAATAATATAATTTATATATAATATAAGTATATAAGTATTAACTAATAAAATATTTATAAAGATATTATTAGGGTATAACCTAATAATCTTAGTACTAATAAGGCTTTATAGGTTAATTAATATATAGGTAGGTATTAAGGTAAAAATCTAGTAAGCTATTAAGAATAAAGTAGTAAAGTACTTATAAATAGCTTAATAAACTTAGGTATACTAGTATAATAAGAAAAAAAAGAAGAGGGAATTTATAATAAATAACTAAGTACTTTTTATAATAAAGAACCTATACTTATAATAATTATACTAAAAGCTTATAATAAAGTATATAGGATTATATTAAATTATAAAGTAAGTTAATATAAGTAGTCTAGTATACTAAATAAACCTTTTATTTAAGTTATATATTTATAATATATTTAATATAAGCTTATTAGAATTATATTATAAATAAGAAAAATAAGAAAATATAGTAAATAACTTAATATTATAAAGAAAAGAAGAATATAAAGTAAAGGAAATTATAAGATATAAGTATTAAGGGAAATAATAGTTATTTTAAGTAAAATAAATAAATTATAAAGAGGAAGAGAACTTATAGTTATAAAAGAGTAACTTTATAAAAGGGGAAATAATTAAAGAATATAAAGATAATTTATAAAGATAATAAAAAAAAAAGAAGTAATAATAAATAAACTATAAGGTTATAAGAAAATAAAAGTAAAATAATAAATTATAAATTAATAATAAGTTCTTAATAAGTTTAAAAGTTTAAGTTTTTTAATAAAATAATAAAATAATAATATCTTTATTATAAATATAATAATAAAAAGTAAGGTCTTTAGTTATAATATAATAGTTATAATATTATTATATATTAATAAAAGTAAAAGGATAAATAAATTCTTAGTAAAAAAAGTATAATATAGTTATAAAAGAGTAATAAAGATACTATAAGCTTATTATTTAAGAGTAAAGGTATACTTAAGATTATTATTAGGATAACTACTAAGAAGAGGCTATAAGCTTATAGTTAATAAAGTAAACTATTAAATAGTTATAATAGAGTTAAGATAAGGATATAAATAAATAGTAATAATAAATACTTTAAAGTTATAGTTATTAAGTAATATAAAAATAAGACTAAACTTAATACTAAAGGAGGTATATTAATAGTAGGTTAGTAGGTAAGGAGTAACTAAGAAGTAGTAAATAACTTATAATAATATAATATAAGCTAGAAGTAAGGTAATAAAGATACTTTAGCTAAGATATAGTAATAATAATAATATACTTATAATTAGCTTTTTATATAATAAAAGTAATATACTTAATAGTAATAGAAGGTAAGAATACTATAAGGAGGCTAGTAATTACCTATAAGATAGTAATAATAATAATAAATTATAAGGTTATATCTTATTTAATATAAAAAGGCTAATAATAATAAGCTATTTACTTAAATACTATAAGGCTATAATAACTAGTTAAGATTTAATAACCTAAGATAGTATTAGTAGACTATAATAGGTTAGTAATAAAGTACTAGTAAAGTAATAGTAAATATATAAAGATAATAATATTATAATACTAGTAATTATAAAATATATTATAAACTTATTATTTACTTATAATAAGTATAAAATAGTCTTTATTATTATATAAATACTTAATATACTTTATAAACCTAGCTATAAAATAATAAGTTAATAATAAATAAATTAAAAGGTTATAATAATTTAACTAGCTTAAGAATAATAGTCTTTATAATTTTTAGTCTTATATACTATATAATAAAGATAATAACTATAAATATAATTAAAGTTATAAAGATAAAGTAAAATAATAAAAAAAAAGTAATAAAGGTATAAGTATATATATAAGGCTATAATTAAAAGTACTAAAAGAAGTATTAATAAAGGAGATAAAGAGGGGATATAGGGAGGAACTTACTTAGATATAGTAAATTAGGCTACTATAGTAATAGTCTTAAAGATAAGGACCTAAGTAGATTTATAAGGTAATAGTAAGTTAGAAGTAAAGAGGAAGTAAGTAAATAACTTATATAATAGTAAACTATTAAGAGAGGGGTTATAATAAAAAAAGAGTAAAGTAATAAAGAAATAATAATAAAGTTATAATAAAAAAAAATTAAATTATATAAAAGCTAGAATATAATAAATTAATAATAAGGATATAATAATTAGATAAAGATAATAAGATAAAGTAATAGTAAAGTAAGGGTATAAAGAGAATAAAGAAGGTAAGGAAAATAGTAAGAAGAAAAGAGGAAAAAATATAACTAAAAAGGTAAAAAAATATAAAATTAGTAATTTAAGGTATATATAATAGAAATTAATATAAGAAAAATATAAAAAAAAGCTAAGAGAAGGAGGTAATAATAATATAAGTAAGAGGAAAAAAGGAAGTTATAAAGGTAAAAAGGAGTTAGTATATATAGAGTTTAATAAAGTTAAGAAAAAGAAAAAAAAAAGAAAAAA